>ML818451.1:55516-68939 GCA_009831015.1 Picea engelmannii | reverse complement strand
ATATAGAAGATGTAAATGATGATGAATTGGTCCTTATCTCATCTAGAGTGGTGTTGGAGATTAATCAAAAGGGGGGGCGGTATTTTACAGAATTATGAGGGGTAGAGTGGAATGAACGTATAGACGTACTTTCCACTTACAATATTTAAATCAATCCAATGATTCCAAGAACCAAGTTATATTTAAACTACATGAAGCATTTCTAGACAATGGTCAATGAGACCTGTCAGATTTGCAATAACAAAAACATACAACAACAAAAATGAATCATTCAAAAAGTAATATTCCTAAAAACAATTTTTAGGAATATATATATATATTACAAAGTATTCATTTATTAATATATAAATTTTGTGATATTTAGTTTTGATATATCAATATAAAATACTTTATTGTCATGTTATTTTTTTCAGGAAAATTATGAAAATCCCAGAGGACGAATGAGATGATATCTGAAATATGCTAGTAGGGATGTCCAAAAAGGTGTACAAGGAGATGGTCAAATAATTAGACATAATTGCATCTCCGGAGGAGCTATCTCAACAACAACGTGCTTCAAATGTATGTAATCATTGAATTTTTCTATTAGGTACAAATAATTAATTATGGATTAAATATTAATTTTCAAATATTTTCTTACAGAAAAGAAAAGAAAATGGAACTCATTCTGCACATAAAATTGGACGACAAGGAAGAAAAGGGTTGATATCAAAGTTTGTGAGTAATTGTTATTTCCTTATAACAACTTAAGGTTTTTCTTTTTGTATATTTAAAGTTGTTTTACAACAACCATCCTTGAATGTCTTCAAACGGGTGCTAACATACAAAGAAGAGCCATCAGAAAAATTGTTTGACATTGGGTTAATTAAGAGTTGTGAGTATATGTTGGCATATCAAAAATTAATTGTCTAATTTGTAAGTATAAGATATGTTGTTTTACTTCCATCATTTTATAATTAATGAAACAAAATTAATACTTTATATTAAATCTATGATTTATTATGGGGTATAAAACTTGCAGGAAACAAAGTATGGAATTGAGCCAACAGAAGAATTGTTGAAACAAAGCATGAGATTTGATTTTGAACATATCTGTATGATTCATGAGTCACTTATTTCTTTGGAGGTACGCCACTTTTCAATTTGCATTCATGTATATTATTTATTTCAAATTTCATTATTCTTACCAATGTAGATAGACTTATTACAGTTTATTTTTATGTTTGTAGATGGAACTTCAAGAAGAACAAAAAAATTGAGACAATCAACCAAACATTCAACAAAATAACCAAAGGCAAGGAAGTAGCTTGAGCACTAACAACAGTTCCAGTGAAGAATGATGATCAATATATTTGGATATCAATGCAAGTTGCAATTGTGTTTTTTTTAAATAATTTTCTATGAAAATCAAACATTTTTGTTTAATGTAATGGAAATAATGTTTCAATTGAAAGACAAGGTATTACCGATAAGTATCCCATTTTGTATGACAGACCCTCTTATTCATATAATAAAATATGTTTTAATTGATTCTATTGTGTTGTCCAATGTCACTGTGAAATGTTATATTGCTAATTAAATATATGGATGACTAAATATTATAATGAGGAGATCTGATGATATAACAAATTAATCCAAACATCATATCCAAATTCACTAATCAAAATATAAGATATATGTAAATGTTTTGATAAATAATGGAATTAAAAAATAACAATAATTGCACTATCACAGGTTGGTGTTTCTTGGTGTATTTTAATTATTAATCTCATCGACGCATTTAATATTAAAACTCACCGATGTGTTTCATATGAAATTCACACCGATTCTTTTATGTAATCAATTAACACTGGTTTCAATATTAATTTAATACCACCAAATTATGTTAATTTTTTTCCCTCGGTGCGTTAATATTATACGAAGCATCGGTGTGTATGTGTTATTGATACACATCAGTGATATTGTGTTATTGATAAGCAATTTGTCACATACCCACTAAGGAAAACAAAAATTTTCGTCGAATTCTCGAGGATCAGAATCCCCAAAATACCTACGGGGGTCTTAGCATAGGATAGTTCCTTCCTTGTCCACCTCTATGTGATTGTGGGTCGCGACCACAGGCCGAACAAGTATGGTGCTCTATCGCTCTTCGCGACTCTGCACTGCCAGAGCGTCGAGTCTTTCGACTCTGCAAACCCCGACATGGCGAAGTACCGAACCTCGATAGGGCTAGCGAGTGGCAGGTTTCCCCCTTGGGGTCTTATCCACATGACCTTGTCCCATGTCTATGCACTTAATCCAGCCAAGCGCTTATCGACTTTTTGCGATTCGGGGAAATGTGATGCATGACTTCCCTTTGACACTTTTCGCTACTCGCAACTTCGCAGGTTTAAGCATCGAGCTCTCGTGCTTTTCTTCTCTGAAATCCCGAGACGCGAAAGTCAACAATGGTTGACTTCATCTTCGCACTTCTCGCAACTCACAACCTCACGAGTTGGAGCGTTGAGCCTTCGTGCTCCTATCTCGCGAATCTTCGAGACGCGAGAAGTCAACATAGTGTTGACACCTTTCCGGGCGACGCGTGCCCACCTGTCAATCACACGGGCCCTGCCTAATGGATGTGCCACGTGTTCTCACGAGCCTCAGCTCTCGGCACTTCATGACTTCTACGGTCGAAAGTGACTCCTTCCAACCTTCGAACCCTTGAACTCTCGATATACGATATCTCCATGGAGTTCTGATCCATCGGTCCTCCCGTTCCTAGATCCAACGGTTCATATTTTTCTCCTCGCCACTTCACACTTCGCGACTTCATGAGTTGGAGCACCCAACTCTTGTTCTCTCTTCTTGCGAACCTCCAAGTTCGCGAGATCCCTAGATCTATGCCACCTATCCTCTCTAGACGGACGGTCCTGATCCTTTCGTGACTTCGCCACTCGTGACTTGGAGTGCCCAACTCCTGGACTCTCACCTTGCGAACCTCCAAGTTCGCGAGATCCTTTGATCTCTGCCACTTGTCCTCCTCCGATGGACGGCTGCGATTCTCTCAGGATTTCACCACTCGCAAAGTCGAAAGACTTCCCTCCCTAACTCCCAATGTCCAAATCCTCGATATGGGTGATCTCGTGACATGCGTCTGCTCTCAGACGAACGACTCAGATCTCCTGGGGACTTCGCTACTCGCGAAGTCAAAATGCTCACCTCTGTGATTCCCGGTGCCCGAATCTCCGAAATGGATGATTTCGCGACACGTGTCTTCCTGCAGACGGACAACTCAGATCTATTTCACCTTGTCACGATTTCTGAGATCGAGTACCCAGACTCTCGTCCTCCAGATCCCCGAACTCCCGAACACGGATATCCCAATACGAACTCCTTCTCGGGACTCTCGCTCTGTTGCTCTTCGCGTGAGGTTTAAACCTCGTGCAACTCTCGACAGATCCAACGGTTGTCGGCTGTTTAGACCAAAATCTAATGGCTCAGACCTATCTCTCCATTGCGTCGTTCCTAAGCTTCCTGGACACGAATCCATGGTCCAGATTCTTTCACGAACCTTGGGGATCTACGGTCCCGATTTCTTCGCTACTCGCAAAGATAAAGGGAAAAAAAAAGGGTTAAGGCATTTAACGCCCTTGTTTATTCCTTCGATCTAATGGTCATGAATGACCGCAGATCTTCCGACAGGATCTCATTCGTTGATCGATACTTATTCTTCGAATCCTCAAGGGATTCTGTGACTTCTGCACCTCTGTAGAGTCTTTGCACACAAAGTGCTACCTCTTCTGAGATTTTCAAAAAGGGTGTCTCTATGGGGATATTTATCCAGGGTATCACCTGAGACGGATAAGGGTATATATTTCCAGAGAAACGACTTGAATTCTGAATTGATTCAATGTGCGTATATACATATAAATATATTTATAGACATAAGCTATATGTGGCCCTTCCATTATAAGCATGCAACCACCATTTCTGAATCAAAACACTACACAGGCAGTCTTATACTCAGACCATTCATAAAACTGCACAGACTATAAGCATATATATCAGCATATGAATTTCAAGGTGCAAGATGTAAAACACTTATCAGAAATAACACCAGAAGTGAGTGCAACTACTGAGAGGGGTGCTCGTTTCCACCCAACCGTAGGCTCAGCGATTCCAATAGGATTTACCACTAGCCACCCCCGAGCTGAGATCACGATGCTGCGAGACTGTGTCTCTATTTGCCAGTGACAGAGAATAAGGGTTACTCTCCCCCTTCTCTGCTATCACTCACTCTGTATTTTTTTTCAGAGTTTCCTGCCTTCCCTCATGTCTGTCCCTTCTCCCTTCTCCCTCACGCCTTTTTCCTCTTGCGAGGTTGCGTGTGGCATGATTTCCCTCGCACTGGTCAGGCCTGATGACTCTACGGATGGGCGGTTCACCCCCACCCATCCCTCATTACTCATGAGGAGCCATCCACCTACCAATCCTGTCGAGTCATTTAATTCAGGGCCAGGGAGCCACTCTTGGTTCTCCGGGCCAGTGAAGTCCAAATACAGTATTGGTTTTGGTGGAAGTTAACGCCATCTTTCTAGGTGCCTTCCACCACCTTTCTTCAGCCATCCTGGTCTCTTTTTCAGCATATCCCCTCTCATCAGCCCTGCAATATATATTCATAATATTATTCACAATCATCGACCTTTTTTCACAAGGTCCATTCACATCACACATTCACATTTTTGGGTTTTCCACAGTTCTTGACCAGTATAGTTATTTTTACAAACTGGGGGAAACAGGGTGTTACACACTAGGACTTATTTTTTATTGAAAAGCACCAGTGCTTTCTATTTTTAATGCACTGGGGTGTTTTTCCCTGTAACGCACCAATGCATATTATTTTATACAACATTGGTGCCTTCTTAATAATAATGCATCGACATGTTCTATGTAGAAATCCCCGATGCTTAATTATTTGTAACTCTTTCGGTGCATTTTGATGTTAAAGCCCTGATGATTATAATACAAATGCCCTAGTTCTTAAATATTTTACTACCCTATTTCTTTCATATTTTATTGCCCCAGTTCTTGAAGTTAAGTGGACAACACCGGTGTTGTAGCTGTATGTATACACCCATGCTTGTGACTTATACAAATGCACTAATTTGGAAACATTCGCTAACACCTTCGGCCACCCAGATTTTTTTAGTTATAATCAACTTCCATTATCGTATCTGCAAAAACATCCGCTATCAATAACAGATGTTGTAGTGGAGGTTTTTTTGACAATTTTTTCCAATTTTGTAACATTAGAAACCTCCACTAAAAGGTCTTTTCCTTGACAATTTTTGCCAATTTTTGATTGATCAAATTGTTAAGTTTCAATTTGCACATATCAAGTTTGATAGTTTCTATAGTATAAGTAAACACTATAGTTGTGACAACAATCTTTGAAATGTTCTATTACTTCTAGGTATACTTGGTTGCATGTAAGTACTATTGATATAGAAGCTTATTGCACTTGTTTGCAAAATGAACTAACATCTCCTCTAGGAAATATTTCTTGTTTTTTTCCCAGAAAGGTCACCTTGGTAATCCTATGATGACTACCATCCTTGTTACCATAGATATGTTCTTATGAAAATACTATTGGAAATACTTTTTCTCTTGTTCCGGGTAGGTCAAAGGCGATAGCTCTAAGAAGGAGCTAGAGTGACAGTTGCAAACATGGAATAGATGACTCCCTCAAGCGGTGAGGCAAGTGATCTCACCAAGTACCAAATATAAAGGAGGTGTAAAGTAAAAGAATTTTTGGACATCATTCACTCATATGTGTGTGGACCAATGTCAATATCCTCACTAAGCAGGAGAGTACAACTCAGTTTATTTCAAGACATTCTACATAGAGGTTGGGATTAGGAGGGAGTTAATTGTCCCACATAATCCTCAACATAATGGTGTGGTAGAAAGAAAGAACTGATTTATTGAAGAATATTTTAAGACAATGATGAATGACCATAATCTATCCATGTTTCTATGGGGAGAAGCATCTATTATAGTCGTATATGTTCATAATAGAAGTCATCATCATATATTGAAGAACATGACTCCAGAAGAATCTTTCTCCGTAAAGAATCCAAGTGTTGAACACTTGATGATATTTGGTTGTCCTATCTATATTCATTTTCCCAAGGACAAAAATAAATAATTTGGAACCTTCGGGAAAGAAGGACATATTCGGTGGATATACTGAGTCATCAAAAGCTTACAGAATCTATGTACCAGGTCAACATAAAGTTGAAATTAGCAGAGATGTGACTTTGATGAAAATATTTCCTTCAGGAAATCTATAAAATATTCCATGGATTCCAACCATGAAGAAGAACATGAAGGTCACAAGGAAGAAATTGCATGTTCTCCAGAACATCTCAATATAGAACCTTCCACCTTTAAAGAAGCAATCAAGAAGAAAGAATGGAAGGAAGCTATGATATCAATCCATCATGAAAAATGATGTATGGGAAATTGTGCTTAGACCTAAAGGAAAGTCTCTAGTCACTTCAAAATGGGTTTACAAGATAAATAATGCAGTAGATGGGAGTATCGATAAATACAAGGCAATATTCGTGGCTAGAGGGTTCTCCCAATAGGAGGGAGAATACTATGATGAGATGTTTTCTCTTGTCCAGATACACCTCTATTAGAGACAACATATCTCTTGCAACATCCATGGATTGGAGTTTACATCAAAGGGATGTAAATACCGCTTTTCTCAATGGAGTAATTGAGGAAGAAGTATACATAGATCAACCTCAAGGTTTTGAGGTACACCCGAGAGAAACTCCTGTATGTAGATTAAAGAAGGCCTTGTATGGACTCAAGAAAGATATAAGATCTTGGTATGTGTGAATTCACAGTTACTTGACGAGACTTGTATTTTCCAAGAGCTATTCTTATCCAAACCTTTATTACAAGGTTGTGAATGATGCACCTGTGATCCTGCTACTATATGTTGATGATTTTTTTATGACTGGTGCATAGCCTCTCATTATTTAATGTAAGAGGGATTTAACCTATAAATTCGATATGAAGGACCTTGGTCTCATGAATTATTATTTGGGACTAAAAGTATGGCAGAAGAATGGTGAAATATTCCTGGGGTAAGGGAAGTATGCTGTAAAGATCCTTCAGAAGTTTCGGATGATGGATTGAAAATCCATCGAAACTCCCATGGTGACAGATCTAAAGAGGTGGAGAGACTTTAATTCTAATCCAGTAGACTCATCCCTGTATAGGTAGTTGATTGGCTCATTGATGTATTTGGTTAATACCCAACCAAACATTTGCTTTCTTGTGAACACGTTGAGCCAGTTCCAGGTGGAACCTAGACATGAGCATTGGATAGTTGCAAAGCAGATTTTGAGATATATTCGTGGGACGCTAAATCATGGTTTGAGATATGCCTCAAATAGTGACATACAACTACATGGATTTACTGATTTAGATTGGGCAAGGAATGTAGATGATAGAAATAGTACTTCCGGTATATGTTTCAATTTGGGCTCTGCTGTGATATCATGGGCTAGCAAGAAACATAATTTTGTTGCACTCAGCACTGTAGAAGCAGAGTATATTGGAACTTGTGATGCTTGTACATAAGAAATATGACTCAGTAAGCTAATTTATGGACTATTTGATTAGGTCTTGGATTCGACTATGATATATTGTGATAACTAGAGATGTGTGAAGCTTTAAGAGAACCCCATTTTCCATGAAAATTTGCAGCACATTGAGATCAAGTACTATTTTATCCATGGTAAAGTCCAGAAGGGAGAAGTGATTCTCCATTACATCTCTACTGATGAGTAGACAACTGATATTTTGACAAAACTTTTGTCCAAGATAAAGTTTTCATACTTGAGGGACAAGCTGGGACTTGTGGAGATACCCTCCCTTGGTTTAAAAGGAGGAGATGAATCCCTCAGTTGGGAGGGAGTGTTGATATATGACATCATGGATAGTCAGTGTGCTGGTGGATAGAAATTATCCAAGTGGAGAATGGTCCAGGAAGAACATATTGTTGATGGACTGACATTATCCCTATGGAGAATGGTCCAAGTTGAAAAATTGCTAATGTACCATGGACACCTATTCTCCTGGGGAATTTCCTGAACAGGTAGAATGGTGCAGGATAGTTATTCTCCTAGGGATTTTCCTAGATAGGTAGAATGGTTCGTCTCCCTGATTTCACAAGAATGACTAGTGTGGGGAGATTGGTGCAGGACAAACATTTTCCCTGAGTTCATAGTAGTGGCCAGAGGGGGAAAATGGTCCAGAACAATCATTATTCCTAAGTTCACAATAGTGACCAGAGTGGGAAGAATGTTCCTTGTATCCCATGGTGTGGCTTTCAGCATCTGGGAGGACTGACATTCTTCTAAGATGTATATTCAGATTAGAAGAATGGTCCTTGTATCCCATGGCGTGGCTTTCAACATCTATTGGGAAAATCATTCTTCTTGTGTCACAGGTAGTGACCATGATAGGAAGAATGGTCCCTATATCACTTTGTTGAGTGATTATGCGAGAAAATCCATTGAGTGCGCCAAGTCCAACACATGAATTATTCATCATCATGCCCGATTACTCAGATGGAGTATGGCCTCAAGAGATGATGCAAATGATGATATGATATGATGCTAGGAGACTACATGTCTCTGAATAGTAGCTATGTGTTATTGTGGTGGATGTGTCCATTGGTAGTGATTGTGTGTCACTAGAGAGTATTTGTGCGCTACTAGGAGTGGTTGTGTACCACACGATAACAATTGTGTACTACTATGGATCAACATTGTTCTGATATATTGGATGACATTGTAGTAATTATGTGCTACTACCTGATTTCTATGAAGACTACCAGAAGTGTTGGAGGTGATTTCCATCTAGATGGATAGTGATGATGATTCTTGTGACTTGATCTGTGTGATCATGAGGTAACCTTTGTGGCTATGATGATGCTACCCATAGAATGGTCTGCAATACTATGTGAGACTTGCCCATACCATGTGAAATGGATGGATGTGTTTGAGACCATTATAGTTAATACCTACCTAGCTAGGAGGGAGTGTTGATATTATGGTAGTTGCAGGAGGTATTAACCTCCATGTGTAAGCTTTGACTAGAATAGAATATTCCAGAAGCAAGAGAAACCCTAAACAAATGTGTAAAAACCCTAGAAGATAAGTCGACTCAACAGAATAAATAATACCAATGTATTATCTTCCAGAAAAACAAGTCGGCCCAGACATGTGACAAGAACCACTATAAATAGGAGGTTCTCTAGCTCATTTTTACATACTCACTTCAGTCACTCTCTCAAGTATAACGCAAGTCTGGAGCTACAACTTCAATAAAGGAAGGTGTGTTTTTTGGGGTGATTCTTGGTCTCTCTCTCTAGTGCTATCCAGGCTAAGATATGCGCCATACCTTCTAGTATCTCTTGGTGGTATTCTTGGTGGTATTTTGATATTCTTGATGGCATTCTTGGTGGTAGCCTAAGAAGTGCAATTGCAACTACTACAATTGAGTTTTATTCTTGTTATGTGGTTGTGGAGACTCTCTCTCTTGTGTGCTACCCTTGGAGGAGGTGTGCTCTCCTTTTTCTTGTGTCGTTGCTGCAGTTGGATGGTGTTTTCTGGTTCCATATCATGTTACTACTGCAACTAGGGTTTATTTTTTGGTTCTAGGGTGGCTTTCCAGAATAATTATATCTAGTAAGGGTTAAGGTGCTCGGGGGTGGTTGCATGCCTATGGTTGGGTGACAATAGGTATATTGTCTATGGTAAAATGATCACATCGAATATTTTAATAGTTTCCACTATAGTTTGATTAACTATATAATGTTTCCTAAGGGAAAAAAAAAGGCCATTGGAATCTTCCTAGAAATCCAAGAAAAAATGGCAGTATTTATTATGTTGTTTGAGTATCCTATCTTCGAATCAAAGCATGAATGACCAATTCTAACATGCATTTTACAAGATTAAGGAGGTGATCATAAATTCCAAAGATAAAGAAAAATTATAGTTTAGTATACCAAGTGAGGGACACATCATGGATGATAGGACTTCTACACATAAACAAGAAACCTTTTCTTTTCATGGTACTCTTGCTTCAATCCAACTCTAAATACATCCCAACCACCTTGAGGTTCCTTTCTCTTCAATGATTTTGTGGCCTCAGATGGTCAAAACACTATGAGTTGTTTTTCCAAAAGAAAAGTGATTCCCAAAAATAGTTTCCTACATTAACATCATACATAGATCTAGGTTTAACATGGAAATAATCATATATATTAGTACATATACCGATATAATATATTGAACATTATATATGTTGATATATACTAAATAGTATATATGTTGGTATATATACCAACCAGTATGTGTCATTATATGTACCATTATATATACTAGTATATAAGTCAATATATGTAGGTCAATATATATATATCAGTATATATACCAATCGATATATATTTTGGTATATATATCGACCAGTGTAGATATCGATATATATACTAGTATATATATTGACCGATATATGTACCGCAAACGCTATCCACCCAGATGAAAATTCATTAAGACTCTGTTAGTCGGGTCATGTCAACCATGTCATCGATCATACACATACACGAATCGACCATTCCCATTGACCATGCCATCACCCATATATCAACCATGCCATCATCGTGAATGTCCATCACAAACTACCATGACATGCACCCATGGAATCCATTAATGCATACGACTTGAAATTTGAACTCGATAAAGAGGTGGGATTGAAATTTAAAATTGATAAATAGGCATTATTGAATTGAGTGAACACTTATGTTTAATGATTATATGTCTCTAGAGAAAGTGTGCTTGGTGATTGGGAGTTCTCTCCTTGGCGAATTCGACAATTGGTATCTCTCTTTGGTGCTAGATCAATCAACATCAACTGGGACTGGATATAGATATGTAGTATCCACTTTTGGCCTAAATGATATGACACATTTTAGTATAAAGTTGCACATATTTCCCAAATGTATATTAAGGGAGGAATATAATGTATATTTTCTTGGCCAAATAGGTTGCAGAATGGCTTCACCTTGTTGATGAATATCTTATCACATTCATTCATAAAGGGGGTTTTAATATTGTCAAAAATATAGTCAATATACTGTAGATATTGGGGATGGGGATATCAAGTAAGGAGGGTTTTATAGGTATTGGTGGGTATAAAAACATGAATCTAGTAAATTAGGGTAATCTAGTAAAAATATGGTTTTACCAAATTGTTAGAAAGATATATTGAGAGGGGGGTTCAACAAAAGGATTTTGGGAGGTATTTATCAATATCTAGTGAAATTAAAGGTATTCTTTAATAATATCCCATGAACTCACACGATATGGTCACAGGTTCACTAAGTGGAGACGCCATGATAGTTTATTTATCCCAGTAAATATCATGAGAAATGTTAACAAATCATCTTTATTTAGACCAAATTTTCTATTTTGAAAGGTTTTTTTTTTTTTTTTGTTGCATGCTAATTATGGGTAGTATTCTTTTGTTTTTCAACTTTTAACTGTGTACTTCAATTATAAATACTAATCAATCCAATACTCTATTATGTGTCATATTGAAAACCCTTAGTCTCATATTATATTTATGCAATTACTTTTGTAATGACTATAGTATCATAGGTTCTTGAAACATCAATAAATTATTTCATAAGTCATGTAGTTTTTCACTAAAAATAATGTTGAAGACATTCATATTCTCACAAACACAACATGATGAATAGGATTTTTACACAGTGGGAGCTTTGGTGTCACAACAGATAAGTTCCACATGCTTAACGATTTCTTTGATTGTTTTATGTTTGTATGAATCTAATAGTTACCACTCCACCATTTTCTTTAGCACATTTGTCATGTAGACAAACCTTTTGTATAGAAAGTAAATTTTCCACTATTTGGATTCCAATGGGGTTAAAGAATTTTGTTGGGTTTGGTACAATAAAACCAAAATCACATACAAATAGCACAACCACATCATTAAAGGTGGTTTATATATGTCGATCAGTTCCATTTTCCACTTTTTAAAACTAAATATGTTGATCAATGCACATCAAACACCTTTATTTATGTGGTTGTGCTAGTATATAACATTGTGCCATGAATATGTTGTTTTCAATATTCTATTACATTGCAACATGATGAGGTTTACTTCAATTTTATGGTAGATCATAACATTCAGAAGTACAATTCAAGATTATGTAACATTGCAACATTAAGAGGTCGACTTCAAAAATTTGTCACATTGTGACATTATGGGTGATCACAATATTATATTACATTGCAATATTAAGAGGTTGACTTTAATAATAAGTCATATTATGACAAGTGGCAAGAGGTTGATAATATGGTAATGTCACATTGCAATTTTCAACTCGGTTGACACATGTTGAATTGCAATCTTCCTAAAGGGTTATGTTGCATTGCAACGCACCTCAAGGGTTTTGTTGGATTGCAACATTTCTCAATGGTTATGCCATGTTGTGATGTTAATATTGGTTGATATAACTCAAATTAATACATTCCTCAATGGATATGTCATATTATGACATTGATCAAGGGTTATGTCACATTGTGACATTCCTCAATGATTATGTCTCTTATTATATATCTATTTAAGATAAATGAGACTTGGCATTGACTTGCAAGTGTGTTTTCTTCATTGTGAAGAGTAATAATTTAAGAGGTTATGTTTAAGGTTGACATCAATGTTATGTTACATTGAGACATTTAGAGGCTGACTTAAATATTATGTCACATTGACACACACACACACACACACACACACACACATACATATATAGTAAAGGAGGACCGACATTGACTTGAAAGTTTCCTCTATACATTGAAGAGTAATAATTGAACATGTTCTATTTAAGGGTAACATTTATATTATGTAAAATTGTAACATTAAGAGGTTGGGTGAGTGCATGAAGTTGGTGGATGAAAAAGTAACAATGGGGCCAGCAGGAACGTGTGTGCGTTCTCAGAGATGCGCACATGTTACTCTGATATAGCATTTTTAATGGCCCACGGGCGTGATTTGTGCCCATTTTCACACATCACACTTGCATTTTTACCCTCATTGAGAAAATAGAGAGGAGGATATTTGTCAAGATCTTTCCATCGTGTCCCAGTGAAACCAGGTATGCTTGATTTCTCTTCTTTTCCTCCCAATTTAGTAATTTTTACTTTTATTCAATTAATTTAATATATTCTAAAAGAATCTGAATTATAGAAATTTGTAATCTTATAGAGAAATATCATCTAGAAAATTTATAGAGTGACCTCTTACATTTCCCCTTTAAAAATAAGTGTAGATA
>ML818451.1:35662-55465 GCA_009831015.1 Picea engelmannii | reverse complement strand
TTATGGTTTTTTTTTTTTTTTTTTAAATATGTATTGATATTTTTTGTATTTACATGCCATGCCTTATTAAATTGAAGCATATATTATAAAATGGAACTTGAATACAATGTAAACCACCAATGAACATACCAAGATGAAGAAAACCCCAACCCACCACTACCACCCAACATAAACACCCAAATTGATGAGGGGTTGGCCACGTTAAGAACACTCGTAAATAAATTAAGGGGCACAAGAGAATCGATAAGGGAGTCATTGGCCACTTCATTGGATGTCATTGTGAGGTACATTTCAAGTGCCCAAGGGAAATTGAATTCTATTTCTAAATATAGGGCAAGAATGTTTGAATATTACAACACTGGATTGGATAGAATTCAAGTTAGAGACTTGGGTATTTCAAAACAAGAACTGATGTATATTTTTAGGGATCCTTGATCTGCACAACCACCATATGTGAATAAGAAACACATTTTCATTGATCGGTGCATCCACCCATAAATTAGTCAAAATTGGATGGATAGGTGGTACATGGTATTTGATAAAGCTCAATGCAATAACATGGAGATGACTTTGTATTTTTTGTGGAAATTGTGGGTTGAATTTATTTTGGGTCAGCATGTCAACTACTTCGACATGGGTGACTTCCATGGGGGTGGGTTCAACATCTACACAGGACCAAGAGCATGTTATGCGCGATCCCATGTTAGTTCCTCGTCCCCCTAGGAAAAGGCCTAAACCCTTTTCCTAGCATCCTCATATTGAAAAGAGCTTACAGTAGGTACAATTAGCTATATCGTCATTGACTTGGAGCATAGTGCAACATGGTATCTTTTTTTCACTATCTCGGTAGGGGGTGCTTTCCGGTGACATTGAAAGAGGGCTTGAAACTTCACCCCATACAGTAGAGTGGAGTGAGGAGAGAGCAAATGGACATATCATTCGTCCATGTGAACCTCACAGATGCTCGAGTTGTAGGAAAACATTTTATGGGCCTATGGAGGCTAGTCGATAGCGGAGCTTCATGGATAAGGTTAGTATCTTAACCATCTATGCATTCTTCATCGTTATATATTTATATGGTATTTTGTGTATTTATATCGATATTTTATTGTATGTTGTTTTGCACTTGTTACATCTATGTAGCAAACCCTCTACTCACATGGATGCATCAGTGCATGTCTCCACCACTGATGCAACAGTAGAGGTATCCTGCTCATCTGGTGTACCCCATACATAGGTATGTGTCACATTTGATAAATTCACCATGGTCATTTATTTATGTTATGGAATCCTCAAATTTTTAAGGTTCTTGTGTTTTTATAGGTTGTGGGACAAGACAATGTTGAGGAATGTTCATATGGGATGGAAAAGTCACCTACATCATAGGTATCATGTGTAGATTTAAGTACCATTTAAATCTCAAATTTGTTGTATTTGTGTTGTTGAATTTTACTATTTGGTTCTAATAGTTTGAAATATTATTAATATGTATGTAGGTTTCTCACATATTCGCTAATTATAGTACTAGTCCACTCCTTGGGCACCTGACCTCTGCTCATGGGTTACCTTACTCTAGGCCAAGGGAGTTGTCATCACTTGTACAAGATATGGGTGTCCATTACCACCCACCCCAAACATCTTTCGTATTCGGTGCATCCTCAGTGGATGCACCCAAATGCCACCCATCTGCACCACCACTTCCATCGCATACATCCACAGTGGATGCACCCGTATGCCACCCACCCCCACCACCATTTCCATCAACCCCATCAATTGAGGCTACCACAGTAGAGGTTTCCTCGGAGCAGGTTGTACAACTGAGTGCTCCACCTTCCAGCGACTCTCCACCGAGGCCCAAGATATTCAGAGTCAGATAATGTGTTGATGATAATTTTTTTATGTATCATGAATTTGATTTTTTGCATTTTTTTTTTTTAATTTTGATGATTTGGTCCTTGTAACTTACACAAGGTTGCATCGTTGAGAAATTAGGGTTGAGGAGGAGGGTAACACCCTAACGATTTTCATTCCCATATGCAGTGAGTTGTCTTATATTAAATTACAAAGTATCATTTTGTAAGTCTTTTAATTCATTATGGAAAAAAACTTATAACAATGTTTTTTCTTTGTGCAGTCTCCGGAGTGACGAAGCACACTCAGGCCCAAATCCACTCAAGGTGATTCTTCAAGAAAGAGAAGAAAGACAGATTTACAAGATGCTCCTGAGGGTGGCAAGGGTGGCAGTTGTCAATGATTGACCAATTACTACCATTTTGTATCTAGGCCAGCATGTGGATATTTTTTTTATGTTAGGGCACTTGCTTCTATTTTGTATATTGGGCATGAGGTGCCATTTTGGGTAACAATGTACAATATATATATATATATATATATCATCTGAATTGTACATTTGATGGAATGTTTTTTTATGAATCTCATTGTTTCTGCATTTTATGTTGATGAATGTATGGGTTTCAAAGTGTATGAATGTATGATTTTTTTCTAACGTGATTACAAATACTTGTGTTACACATTAACAAATATCTTATGGTGGAAAATATCTCTCCTCAAATATCTTATGATGAATTAGTTATATCTCTCCTCAATCCATGTTTGACCATGTTACAACATGTGGAAACTAGCCTCTCCAAAGCAATTCACCCTCATTAAAAAATAGTAGTAGTATACACCAAATAATGATCATGAAGGGGAAACACCACCAAAAATAGGCATCAAGCCAATTCAAATGCCAAGTGTCTACATGGAATGTTCCTTCCAATAATGTGCATGCATGAAACCACTCTAAGTGTGTGAATTCCAAGGTATCCAATTCCATGGATGAATGTGAGAGATGCCAATTGGATGGGGCATCCACAAAAAAGTATGTGATCAATTCCTAACCTTTCCTTTGCCTTCCTTGCTTTCCTAACCTTGCCTTTCCTTTGCTTGCCTTACTTTCTTTCCCTTGCCTTGCCTTTTCCTTGCCTTGTTTTCCCTTACCTTCACTTTCCTTTCCTTGACTTACCTTGCCTTTCCTTTCCTTTCTATGCCATGCCTTTCCTTGAATTTCCATGCCATTTCATGCCTGTTCTTGACTTTCCATGCCATGCCATTCCTTGCCTTGTCATGACATGCCTTTCCTTTCCTTCACTTATCATGCCGTGTATTTTCATGCTTTTCAATGACATGCCATGGAATGTCATTCCATAGCATCCCTTGTATTTCCATGCCATACCTTGCCATGTCTTTCCTTTCCATGCCATGCCTTGCCATGCCATGCCTTGTCATTCCTTGCCTTTTTATGCCATGCCTTGCCATGACTTTCCTTTCCTTGGATTTCCATGTCATGCCATGCCTTGGTCACCTCAACACTATAGCCATTTGGATATCCCATAGCTCATATCCATGCATATACATTATAGATTTCATATGAGAATCATTATTTTTATGAATGTTCAATTAAGAAATATGTGTTTACTTATATGATTCCTTGCATCTATTATACATTCACAACATAATTATGAACTAGTATCCACATACCAAAGTTCCACATTTCAATTTGCATGTTTAAAAAAATCACAAAACTATCATCATCAGAAACACATAACAATAAAAATAATATCTCGCAATACATAAATAGATAAATATGTATAAATATCAAATGTCTATATGATTCTAACTAAACCCAACAAATACTAATCAATGAATCACTAATATAAGTAAAAATCAAATTTCTAACCCTCTAAGGCCAAAATATAGGTTGTTATATTTACAACCCCTTAAAACACAACTATGATCTAAAATAGACTAATGCATCCTTGCATGAATTTCCATGTAGCTTCCCATTTTAACCTATGCAAAAATAAACATATATATTTCTATAACATTTTTCAAGGAAAACTTCAAATAAAAATGTGGATTTCAATGAAACAAGAATCACAAAAAAGGGAACATTTATCATCCCAAGAAATAAAAAACATTTCTTCCAGGGACATATGACTTAAATTTATATCAGAAATTTGCTTCCCATCCAATGAAGTGATTTTTCCTTGCCATGCCATGCCATGTCATTCCATGTCTTTCCTTTTCATGCCATGCCTTGCCTTGCCTTCAATTTTCATGCCATGTCGTGCCATGCCTTGCCTTTCCATGGAATGCCATGTCATGCCTTTACTTGCCATTCTATGCCTTGTCTTGCAATGCCATGCCATGTTATGCCTTTCATTTCCTTTCCTTTCCATGTCATGGCATGCCATGCATTGTCATTCCTTTCCTTGCCATGCATTACCTTTCCATTCCATGCCTTTCATTTCCTTCACTTTCCATGTCATGCCTTTCATTGCATTTCCTTGCCATGCCATGCCATGCATTTCCTTTCCTTTCCATTAATTTCCTTGTATTTCCTTTCCAAGCCATGCCTTGCCTTGCCATGACATGATATTTCATGAATTTTCATGCCATGTTATGCCATGCCATGAATTGCCTTGCCTTTTCATGCCATGTCATGCCATGCCATGCCTTTCCTGTCCTTATCGTTCCTTTCCTTTCCTTGCCTTGCCAAGCCATGCCTTTCCTATCATGCCACACCATGCCATGCCTTTCCATGCCTTGACTTTCCATTCCATGCCAAGCCATGTCATGCCATGCCTTTCCTTTCCTTGCCATTCCTTGCCTTTCCTTGTGTTTCCAAGCCATATATTTCCTCTCCATGCCTTTCCTTACCATGCCATGTCATGTCATTCCTTTCCATGCCTTTCATTTCCATGACATACCTTGAATTTCCATGCCATGCCATGCTATGCCTTTCCTTTCCATGTCTTGTCTTTCCTTGCCTTTCCAAGTCATGTCTTTCCTTGCCATGCCTTTCCATGCCATGCCATGCCTTGCCTTTCCATGCCATGCCATGCCTTGCCATTCCATTCCTTTCCATGTCATGACTTGCATTTCCATGTCATGCCTTGACTTGACTTTCCTTGTCATGTCATTCGTTTTTGTTCCATGCCATGTATTTCCTTTCCATGCCATGTCTTTTCATGCCATTCCTTGCCTTTCCATGCCATGCCATGCCATGACATACCTTTCCTTGCCATGCCTTTCCTTTCCTTGCCTTGCCAATCCATGCCTTGACTTTCCATGCCATGCCATGATATGCCTTGCCATGCCTTGCCTTGCCATGCCATGCCTTGCCATGCCATGCCTTGCCTTTCCATTCCATGTATTTCATTTCCATGAAATGTCTTTCCTTTCCATTCCATGCCATGTCATGCCATGCCTTGCCTTGCCTTGCCATGCCATGCCTTGCCTTGCCTTGCCAAGCCATGCCTTTCCTTTCCACACCATTCCATGTCATGTCATGCCTTGCTATGCCTTGTCATTCCTTTCCATGCCTTGGATTTCCTTTCCATGCCTTGCATTGCCTTTCCATGGCTAAAAACAATTCATCTAAAAGTTACTTTGATTATGATATTCATAAAACTAATTGTTTGTAAAAATATAGTTATTTCATCGTTAGAGAGAATTTTTTATCAAGTTAATTTAACAAAAAAATAATGGCATTCATGTATCATACCTTTTTTTTTTCCTAAAAAAAATAATGTTTGTACTAAATGAACAAGTTTAATACCTAAAAATTACAATCAAAGGATTCATTAAGTATGTAATTCTGCAAATTTTTATCCCATCTATCTTAGATAAAAAATACTTGCATGAGAATTTCAATGTCATAACATAAGCTCTCTTTATTCATATATCTAAAGTATCTTCATAGTTGTGAAACATGGATTATCATAATTAATAGGATTTACATAGATATGGATGTCACTAAATAGGTTTATGTCCCATCCTTACGGTGTAGTCTTATTATACTATTGATCCAAAATTTCTTTTGGATTGCATGGAAAACAACATAACTTCAAGGCCTTATTTAAAATCAAATAAATAAAAACTAATCTTTCAACTCAATAACTTTTATAACAAGATATAGAATGTAGACCTAGACCTAGACATAGACATAGACCTTTCCTTGGATTTCCATGTCTAGCTTTGCTTAGCCTTATCATGTCTTTCCTTGGCTTTCCTTTCCTTACTTTGATTTTCCTTGCATTTACATACCTAGACCTAGATCTATAAAAAGACATTTCCTTGTCATGCCTTGCCTTGTCATGCCTTGTCTTGCCATAATCTAGGTCATGGTATATGTCATGGTATAGCTCATGGTAATGGTGTAGGTCTAGGTATAGGTCTAGGTCATGGTTTAGGTCTAGGTCTAGGTCTATGTCATGGTCATGGTTTAGGTCTAGGTCTATTTCCAACATGTCGTTGACTGGCTTGAGGAGGTGAGTTGAAACTCATGATAAAACTCAAAAGGAGAGTCATATCGAAAAAATATCAATTGCATTAGATCTAGGGAACCGGGTTTCAACTAGTGGGGCACCTCACCTATCATTCCACTTCCCAAAAAATCGTTTGGAAGATCTCTAAGACTATGGTAAAGCTCAATGAGGCATAGTGCAATTTATGAACAAGATGTAGATTTTCAAGAATAATGTGTCGGGAGATTATGGGTAGCATGGTCATGTGGGCCTTGGCCAAACATACATGCAAGAACTTATGGAACTCTGTTATGCTGCTCGGTTTGGATTTTATGCCCCCAGACCAAATTGCCAACATGTCCTTGAATGGCTTGAGGAGGAAAGTTGCAACTCACGATAAAACTCAAACCAAGACTCAGATGGATGAACTGTTAGTTGCATTGGATCTGGGGCACTGGGTTTCAACTAGTGGAGCTCCTCCACTATCATTTTGTTTCCCTAAAAATCGCTTGTTATAGGATCTTTGACACCAGGGTTTTTCTCAATGAGGCATAGTGCAATTTCTGAACAAGAGGTCGATTTTCAAGAGCACGTGTCAGGAAATTGTGGGTAGTGTGGTCATGTGGGCCTTGGACAAAAAGATGTGCGGAAGCTTACATAACTCCTTTATGATGCTTGGTTTGGATTTTATGCCCGTAGACCAAATTCCCAACATGTCCCTGAATGGCTTGAGGAGGCGAGTTGTAACTTGTGATAAAACTCAAACCCAGACTCGGATGGATGAACCATCATTTGCATTGGATCTAGGGCACTAGGTTTCATCTAGTGGGGCCCCTTTTCTATCATTTCATTGCCTGAAAAAGTGTTTGATGGAGGATCTCTAGAACTAGGGTTTTTCTCAATGAGGCATAGTGCAATTTCTGAACAAGAGGTTGATTTTCAAGAACATTGTGTCAGGAAATTGTGGGTAGCATGGTCACGTGGAACTTGGCCAAACAGATGTGTGGGAGCTTATGGAACTCCATTATGATGCTCATTTTGGATTTTATGCCCCCATACCAAATTTTCAACATGTCCTTGAATGACTTGAGGAGGTGAGTTTCAACTCGCAATAAAAATCAAATCGAGAATTGGATGGACGAAATGTCAGTTGCATTAGATTCAGGGCATCGGGTTTCAGCTAGTGGGGCCCCTCCATTGTCATTCCATTTCCAGAAAATCGTTTGTTGGAAGATCTTTGGCACTAGGGTTTTTCTCAATGAGGCATATTGCAATTTTTGAACAAGAGGTCAATTTTCAAAAACATTATGCCAGGAGATTGTGGGTAGCGTGGTCATGTGGGCATTGGAAAAAAATATGTGCGAGAGCTTATGGAACTCTGATATGCTGCTCACTTTGGATTTTATGCCCCTGGACCAAATTTCCAACATGTCCTTGAATTCCTTGAGGAGGCGAGTTGCAACTCGCAATAAAAATCAAATTGAGACTTAGATGGATGAACCATTGGTTGCATTGGATTTGAAGCACCAGGTTTCAACTAGTGGGTCCCCTCTGCTATCATTTTGTTTCCTGGAAAATCGTTTGATATATGATGTTCAAAACTATGGTTTTGCTCAGTGCTTATTACATATGTTTGACAATTTAACACCTTGTAAGGCTAGACATGGCAAGGAATGGCAAGGCATGGAAAGGTAAGGCAAGGCATGGTATGGAAAGGTGAGAGCTATTTGATTTATGATTTTGAAATAATTGGTAAGAGCGATTTGATTTATGATTTTGAAATAATTGCATATTTATACCATATTGATCAAATCTTTATCCATTTGAAGCTAGAGAGACCAACTTAGCATAAAATCTCGGTTTTCATTACTCATTTCTTTATCAAAAGGGGCATAGCATAAAGCCTTATTTTTCATAACTTGTTGTTTTAACAATAGAAGAAACTACCAAATCAAAGTGTTCACTAGGATATAAGAACCATTACTACAAGAAGCCAAATATTGACATGGAAGACAAGAAGGGTTGAGAGGGTAGGGACATCTCTAAAACACTTGTACAACAATGTGTGGAAATAAAAACTTTGCAGATAACATGCCTATAATATAATTGAAAAGGTTTAAATTATTAAAAATATAGTAAGTCATAGTTTCATAATAGTAAGGCATGGCATGGCATGTCATTGCAAGGAAAGGCATGGATTGGAAAGGAAAGGAAAGGAAAGGAAAGGCAAGGCATGGCATGGAAAGGAAAGGCATGGCATGGCAAGGCAAGGCAAGGCATGGAATGGCAAGGCAAGGCAAGGAAACACATGGCATGACATGGCATGGCTTGGAAAGGAAAGGAAAGGAAAGGCATCGCATGGAAAGGAAAGGCATGACATGGCAAGGAAACACATGGCATGGAAAGGAAAGGAATGGCATGGCATGGAAAGGAAAGGCATGGCATGACATGGCATGTAAAGGTTAGGAAAGGCATGGCATGGAAAGTGAAGGAAAGGCATGGCATGGCATGGCATGGAATGACATGGCATGACATGGAAAGGCAAGGCATGGCATGACATGGCATGGCATGGAAAGGCAAGGCATGGCATGGAAAGGCATGGCATGGAAAAGAAATACATGGCATGGAAAGGAAAGGCATGGCATGGCAAGGCATGAAATGGCATGGCATGGGATGACAAGGCAAGGCAGGGAAAGGAATGGCATGGCATGGAAAGGGAAGACAAGGCAAGGCAAGGCATGGCACGGAAAGGCAAGGCATGGCATGGCAAGGCATGGTATGGCATGTCAAGGCAAGGCATGGCATGGCTTGGAAAGGAAAGGCAAGTCAAGGCATGGAAAGGTAAGACATGTCATGCCATGGCATGAAAAGGCATGGCATGGCAAGGAAAGGCATGGCATGGAAAGGAAATGCATGGAATGGCAAGGTAAGGCATGGCATGGCATGGCAAGGAAAGGCAAGGAATGACATGGTATGGAAAGACAAGGCATGGCATGGCAAGGCAAGGCATGGCATGGAAAGGCATGGCATGGGAAGGAAAGGCATGGAAAGGAACGACAAGGCATGGAAAGGCATGACATGACATGGCATGGAAAGGAAAGGCATGGCTTGGAAATGCAATGAAAGTCAAGGTATGGCATGGCATGGAAAGGCAAGGAAAGGAAAAGCCTGGCATATCAAGGCAAGGAAAGATATAGCACAACAAGGCAGGGCAAGACATGGCATGGAAAGGCAAGGCATGGCATGGAAAGGAACGGCATGGCATGGAAAGTGAAGAAAATGAAAGACATGGCATGGAAAGGCAAGGCCAAGTATGGAAATACAAGAATACCGTAACAACCATAAAATGAAGCCAAAATTTCAATAACTCATAGATATAAAATATATGTTTGGTTATTCCTTTTAAATACCTATAGTCATTCAAGTAGACCATTGATGTCACTTCTAATATCGATGGTCTCCATTCACTTCTCGTGATCAGAGTAAGGAAATAAGTATTGTACCTTTGATGAGTTATTACTTGGCATTGTTTATAGTTGGAGGTTTGTACCAACAACCAAGTTCATAAAGTAGTATACGACTTCACCTAGTCTATAATATTGAAATACATAACCACCTTTCTTCCATTTTCTTTCATCTTGTTTAAGATATTCTCCTTTAATAATCATCGACCCAATCATAAATTCAATGCCTTTGGAGTCTGTTATTGATCACATGAGGGTTTGCTTTCCCCCTAAGCAAAGTGCCATCCAATAATTGGTGCCCCATTCATTACCTCTTGGGGAAACCACTACGTATATGTTCCCTGCAAAAAATGGAGTTCCAACACGTGAGTCCACTAAATGACCAAAGAATAAAACATTGATGTTATTTTTTCAAAATTTAATAAAAGTTTTCAACAACCTTGGTAGTACAAGATCTAAGACATGATCATAATCTGTTGAAATATTTGATTGGTCCTCCTCCAACTAAGATTTAATTCCATATTTATATGTTGACCAATGGAGAGTGATACACAATCCCATCTATCAACCTAGTCTTTCTATTCACAATGATCCCATTCATTACTATTACATGGACCACAGAAGCAAGAGAGTTTTCTCATCCATATTTCAACTATTGCATTGTGTGATTTTCGAACTGAATGGAATCCATGAGTTCCTTGGATTGTTTTGCATTCATACCACTGTGATCGATCTACATCAACCACCTCCCAAAAATATCTATGTATATGTCTATTCCTATGTGATTGGTCTTCGTGGGTTCATGTTCCTTCTCCCATTATTAAGTAACACCATTCAACAATGGATTTCACATCTCAAATGAGGGAAGTAGTTGTGAAATTCATTTATTTCCTACGTAACTGATGTAGGAGCATCAACAGTGCATCAGTAGCCAGCAAAAAAGTGCACTAGGAGGGAGAAAATCCCGAGAGAGACAAGTGCCATCCTTTGTTTTAAATTTATCATATAAATGTAATAAATGTTGTAAAGGCTTGAGAAGAGTAGAGCCATTTTATTTTTTCAAGCTACATGTAAGTCACCTTTAATGGCTGACAGGTAGATGAATCTAGATCCGATTCAGACTAGATGTAAATTAATTGTAATTTAATGTAAGTAGGTGAGGAAGGCTCGAGAAGCCCCTCTTTTGTAAAAAGACAAATGTATTGAGATTAGAGGGCATTAGAATGTATAGAAAAGCTCATGAAGAGAGAATGAGAATAGGATAGTTCTCAAGAGAGGAGAAGAGAGAAGAATTGAGACTCTATTGTAGTCCAGTCTTGTAAACATTGTAAAAATAATTTAGATTTTATGAAATCATATTCCCCTGCATGTGATTCTTTGTGTCTGTGTTCTATGTGAATGAATATGTGTTTTTTGAATGTTTATTGTGCATATTTATGAATGCTATAAGTGTTTAAATGTTCCCTTTGCAGGAATAGATAGAATCCCCTATTTGTGTGAGTTTCTGAGTGTTCTGGGCTCTCAAGGCTAGTGCAAGGAGTGCACACTAGAGTTGTTAGAAAACTATGAGAAGCCAGCGCAATGAGTGCGCAAGAAATCAATTTCGAGTTCAGGAAGAGTGTGTCAGGTGGCCACACCAAAACAGGGCATAAGCTTAGAAGGGATCGTGCAAGGAGTGCACAGAGCGAGCACAATGAGTGTTCCTACATTCAGAGCATTGTAAAATATCAGAAGGAAGAGTATGTGCAAGGAATGTGCATGTGAGTCCTTACAATCCAAGACTCGGGAGAGCGAGTGCAAAGAGTGGACGAAGACAACACTTCATTAAGTGTTGATCAAGCTCAAGAGGAAGAGCAAAGACTGCCCAGAGGGCATTGAAAGAACACTCTAACTGCGTTGGAAAGATCAGGAGGAAGAGCATGGGTTCCAGGAGGGCAAAATAAGTCTTCTGGAGGAACAAAGGGTTGAGCCCCTTTGAATTTGAAGAAGTTCCAAGCTCAGAAGAGATATCGCAAGTTTGCGCCAGAGAATAGTCTAAGTTACAGACTGTGGAGAAGCGCAAGGAGTGCATAGGTAAATTATTTAAGTCCCAATCTTAGGAGTGAAGTGCAAGGTGTGCGCCTGAGTTCAACCCACCCAAGCGAGAAAGCTCGAGGAGTGATAGTGGGAGTAAGTCCCAAAAGAGAAGAAAACTCTTTGTTTAAAGGAGAGTGGACAAGATCTATTTGATAGAAGTTAGAACCCTACAAAGTTGTCGGATCAGAAGAAGGAGTCTGGACATTAAACCCTCAAGTCCTTTGGACTTTGCTGCTCCAACATTTTTCCGTTGTTTGTTAGAAGAGAAGAAAAATCCCCAAAGTTATGAATTCCCGGAGTGAATATACATCGTAGATCACTGGGAAGAGTGCCAGCTGTCATATTGGCCATGGAACATATCTGAGCCATTGGATCAAACCCAAACCAGAGGAGAAGCATCGGGGAGAAAATCATATCCCAGTTGTCGGATATGTGCGCAGGAAAACGTGAGTCGTAGATTCGGCACTCCGGGAGAAATTGGTGGTTATAGCGTGGAATAGGGAAAGTCCCGAACTCCAAAGTAAATCCTAAAAATTGGTTGTTAGGTACACATGTCAGCAGATTATCAAGTATTCGACCCTCTGGAGGATTGAGGGTAAAAAAATTTTTGGTGCGGAAAGTTCTGAAGTCCCAAAGTCCGAAGTCAATCCTGGTTGTTCGTTGATGGAGACACGTGGACCATGGATCTCCAACCTTCTCTAATTCGGCGTTCAGCCCTTTGGGAGTCTCGTGGTGATTAGCAACAAGAAGCCCTAAATCCTGAAGCCCAGAGTGAATCCCAGCTGTTGGTTTTGGGAGGAGTGTGGAGCGTCGATTCCTAGACTCATTCAGGAGGGGGAGAGAGGGAGGGAGAAGGGGGTAGAGAAATTTTGTGTGAGAGTACATATATATAAGTCTTCCATCATACATAATCTAGGGCATGTCAAACATTGATTGCAAAAAATACAAAATCAAGTAAATTTAACCTTTTACGCTTGTTACCATGATGTAAATGGATAACGACAACAATCTAATATTGAAGAACGTACAAATAGAGAAGTTTTCCAGTAATACATAATCTACGCCAATCTCATAAGAAAAAATATCCATCATGGGTTTTTGATAATATAAAATCAAACAATGGGAAATCCCAGAGAGACATAAGAAAAACATTCAAATAAGGATGAATATTCCATATAAAGAATTTTGAATCTACTAAAATATTATGCTTATATTAAAATAAAAAAGAAGAGTCACTGTAACATAATCATCATTAAACCATGTGAAATCACTATTAAATCACAGGTGAATGGTCATATCCATGAAATATCATTATTAAACAAGAGGTACAGGCATACTGCACTTAGGTCTTGGGTGTGGAGGGGGTTAAGGATAGAGTATAAGTTATTCCTAGGCTTAGATGGAGTTAGGAGGGTCTAGGTCATCGTATAGGTCAAGCTCTAGGTCATGGTCTAGGTCATGGTCTAGGTCAAGATCTAGGTCATGGTCTAGGTCTAGTTCATGGTCTAGGTCATGTTCATGTTCATATAAGTACTCGTATAAGTACTCCATTAGAAGAATAAGAAAAACTTAACACTCACCTTAAAAGAAAGGATACATTTCTTTGTTGCACATATCATTTATTCGTTGTGAGCCCTACCTTTCCTTTAGAAGATGTTTGGATTTCTTTGACTTCTCTGAATGAAATAATAAAACATAACTCTCTCATATTTTTGGTAAAATATTTTATCAATAAATAAAACAAATTACGATACGTACCTACCTCCACCACCTAGCGAACCAATGCTTTATTCTCCTCTCTACTTAGCTTTATTTCTCCTCTCTTTGTCCTAGACCAAAGAACAAACACTCTTTTCTTCTCTCATCTCTACCATTTTATTCTCTATGCTCTGCCCTATTTTATTTTAATTCCTTCTATCACCCACTTGTTCGAATTCAAATTAATTTAATTTTGATTTTAGGAACAAAATTTTCCATCCCATGCTCTGAGTCCCATCCCTACCATTTTTCTTTTTTAACAACACCATTGGCACGCACCTCGATTTTTTGTGCCTTGTCTTGCCTTACCTTTCCATTTCATGCCATGCCATTCCATGCCTTGCCTTGAATTTCCATTCCATGCCATGCCTTCCTTTTGAGAAATAAGAGGTTGAGGAGTGTGATTGTCACATAAAAATGTTCAGTAGCAATGTGCATGCATTCCTACTAGGAAAGGATGAGCACCCAACCTAAGGGATTATGATTGAAAATGTTTTAAAACATGGAGAAATGGTTAGAACAACAAGATGTGGGTGCAAGGGTTGTGGGACCTTTAACAAGAGGTATATGCATAGTGCACTTAAGGCTCGAGTGTGGAGGGGGTTAAGGGTCAATTATAGATTATGCTTAGGCTTAGATGGAGCTAGGGGGATCTAGGTCATGGTCTAGGTCAAGATCTATGTCATGTTCTAGGTCAATATCTATGTCATGGTCTAGGTCATGGCCATGTACATGCTCATGATATAGGTCTAGGTCATGGTCTAGCTTTAGCTCTAGATCTAAGTCATGGTCTAGGTATAAATCTAGGCCTATGTCATGGACTACATCATGGTCATCATATAGGTCTAGGTCATGGTCTATGCTCTAGGTCTAGGCATATGTCTTTCCATGCCTTTCCATGTCTAGGTCTTGTTATGTCTAGGTCTAGATCTAGGTCAATGCCATTTCTTTCATTTCGATGTACCAAAATTTATATAATGTGTGAGATTTTGAGAGGGAGAGAGAGGAATACATAGAGGGCGGGTAGAGAGAGAGTGAATGGGAGTGTGAGAATTAGAGAGAGGAAGACAAAGAGGGGGGTGGAGAGAGAGGAAGAAAGACAACGTGGGGGGGGATAGATGAAGACAAAGAGGGGGGGTGGGTAGAGAGGAAGTGTTTCGAAAGTACCAAACGAGTTTTGATACCAACTTAATCCAAAAATATCGACAAATGTTGATATCGATTTAGCCTGAAATTCCTTAGATTCCAATTAGTTCATATGCAGATACTAAACATCTAACTAGATTCAAGAATCTAAATGAAGATCGCTTGAGTATTTGCAAAATATCATGTGAATTTATTACTTGTCCATAAACTTTGTTAATATTGATGAATAACTTGAAGAATAATGAGATAATACAACAGAAAATAAAAGAACTCAAATTACATATATGGATGACATATGTCACTTTATCTTCAAAGTCCCTTTATATAGCATGATTGTTCTCCATCATCTCAAAATACCAAATTACATTACAAAATGGCGCATAAAAACGCCAATTTTGAAGACACTCCAAAAATTCACTGTTCAGATGAAGAAACAGACTTTACCATTGAAATCCTCGTGAAATTCTGAGAAAATTTAGTGTAAATTCGGCCAAATTTTGAACAAGGGCTGAAAATTCCCTTTTTACACATATAACGAGCCTATGGGTCCCATACATGACTAAACTGAGATAATAATTTTACAAATGACCTCTGATTAGAAAACATACTTCATATTCATAATCCTTGTGGAAAAATGAATCCAACGAGTATAAACTTGACTACCTTCGGAAAAAATACCTTATGGCATGCAAAACAAGACAATGCCAAAAACTTAGTGATCTCTTGCATGCACTTCAAGACAATCCATACATCCTTGAGATTCATGCCCGCATTGGAATGAATGCACCTCAGAATCTGTGGTACCTCGGGGTATGTGCCCATTAAATAGGCTCGGGCCTCCAAACTCCACGCATAATTAGTGGCAACTTAATTACTAATTACTGTGGAATCTCCGCTAAACATGGGTTGGTGGCATATTGGTTAAGACCATCCACTAATATATGGAGGTTGCGAGTTACATCCACTTCTATGCGCAT
Source organism: Picea engelmannii (assembly GCA_009831015.1). Taxonomy (NCBI): domain Eukaryota; kingdom Viridiplantae; phylum Streptophyta; class Pinopsida; order Pinales; family Pinaceae; genus Picea; species Picea engelmannii. Next base: position 39,733 of record ML818451.1, on the reverse strand, counting down.
ATAATATCTTTTTATGGTTATATATAGTTTTTTATTTGAATCTATTGGCATATAGTTCATTGGTATATGGTATATACCATATTACATATGGTTAACAAAAATCCCACCAGAATATGTGTTGAGACCCCTGCGAACTAGAATGGTCACGTTATATCGCATATATTCAAGGGCTAAGGGTTGATGGATTGGCCCCTCGGTTCTTTAGCCACCCACATGAAACTTTAATCAATTTTAAATATAATATATGTCATAATATAGTTAAGACTCATACGATGGTGTGTTGGTTGTGGCGGGTATGTTAAGGATTTGGTGGCTATGAAGGTCATGGGGTCAAACCTTGTTGACTCCAAAAAATTTATACAATATATACCAATATTGGCCAATGAGGGGATTCCACATGGAAGCCTCTCATCGGCTATCCAATGCCACGTGTCATTCAACCATTGGACCACTTGGAGGTATAATCTGCCAACTCATCAGCCTAGTCAAATATAAGATCAGTCCAGATGGCACCTTGGGGTTTGGCCATGTCACCTATATATCTGTGCCACCTGTCAATATACAGACATGACACTTGTCCTTTTTACCCCTTTGACTATTGAATTTGGCCTGGTTGACTTGAAATTTGATTCCCCATAAATTTTTCATACAAATTCCATTTGAGATGTTGTTTGCATTGTTGTAAATATGACAACGAGCTCTATGAAATGATACCATTTTCTTGATCATTTGATACAGACAATGTTTGAGAATTTATGGATTCCCTGGGACCTCTGTAAGCATTTCATATTCTTCTGGACCTCTATGAGAATTCCTTAGATCCTCCTAGATCACACCTCTCCACTGGAGGACTTTTGGACCTATAAAAGTATGGATTATTCATAAATGAAGTGAGAATGTTTTTGCCTCACTTGTCCAGTATCATCCTTTCATCATGCTTGGATAATGAACACTTAACTCATCACAACCATAATGAATACTGAAACAACATTCTTGACCAAGTTAACCATTCCCTTAAATTCACAAACTATGCCATTCATTGTTGCAGTAACCAACCATAATCCACTGATTAGTAATAAATTGATCAACAAAGCTAAATATACATATGCAAAAGAGAATGAACCATCAACATATATACCCTTCACAGGAACAACATCAACCAAAGGACTTGTTCTGCTTTCAACAGTAGGTTGTATATCTGGATCCTATATACTAGCATTAGCTAGCATGTGCCATGTAGTGACAATTGTCAAATTCATCTTCATATGATGAGATCTCACAATGAACTCAATCCTATCCTTGAAAATATGATACTTGTTATGTTCCCTGTAGAAAATGGCCTTCCTATCATACAAGTATGGACTTTCCAAAACCATCCTGCAAATGTTAAGTGGAACAAGGTCTAAGTCTACCTCATCAATGAAATAGGATGTGATCATGAACCGTAACTTGCACTTCTTAGTTACATGTACCTGAAAATTATCACAAATCCAACCTAAAGGATACAATCTCAAATGAGGCCTAGTTTCCAATCCCAACTTCTAAACAACTTTCTCTGAAATAAGATTCACTTGTGATACGCTATCAACAAGTGTATCAATCTTAGTGTGCTTTGAGATAAATCGTAAATGAAACAATTCTTTTCGTTGCCTTCCATCAACGATTACATTAGTCTTTGTAGAAGAAGTACACAAACTGAAACTTGCAACAAAAGATTTACCTTTGATTCCCATAGTTGTAACCTTGGTTTCATCCTCATAAATTCATCCAAGATCCTGCACCGTGGTCATGTTCGTTTGTTTACCTTTCCTAGGTTGAGCCCACTCTAGCCTCATTTCTAGATGCAACTTCCAACAATGATTCTCATCATCCTCTTTCTTCTCGCATTAAGACCATGTATGTTTCTTCCTTTCTTTACCCTTTGACTTCTTCTCGAAGTTATGTGGATTCCTTTTTCCTTTACCACCAGTTCTCTTGGAATTATTTTGATCCTCATACATTTCTTCCATCATGGCCTTCATTTCCATGAACGCATAGAATAATGCCTCTTCAATGCCGAAAGGATTTAGATTAGAAGAATCCTGGTCTTTTGTTGAAGCCATTTATTTCTTTTGAAATGCACGCCTTGAACCAATCTCAGGAATGTACTCTTCAAATGATCCTTCACCAAGATTTAGTTTGGACCTCGTAAGCATTCACTTGCAAATACATGTAAAAACCAGCTCTGATACCACATGATCCGAAAATACTAAACGAGTTATGATACCAACTTGATCCAAAATAATCAACAAACTCTGATATTGATTTGGCCTGAAATTCCTTAGATGCCAATTATTTCATATGCATATACTAAACATCCAACCAGATTCAGGAATATAAATGAAGATCACTTGACTATTTACAAAATATCATGTCAATGTCTTACTTGTCCATAAACTTTGTTAATACTGATGAATAACTTGAAGAATAATGAGATAATACAACATAAAATAAAAGAACTCAAACTTCATATATGGATGACATATGTCACTTTATATTCAAAGTCCCTTTATGTAGCATGATTGTTCTCCATCATCTCAAAATACCAAATTAAATTACAATATGGCGCATAAAAGGTCAATTTTGAAGAAACTCTGAAAATCCATTGTTCAAATGTAGAAATAAAATTTACCATTGAAATCCTTGCGAAACTCTGAGAAACTTGAGTATAAAGTCAGCCAAATTCTGAACAGGGGCCGAAAAATCCCTTTTCACACGTATAACGAGACTATGGGTCTCATACATGAAAAAACTGAGATAATGCTTTTTCAAATTACCTCTAATAAAAAAAAAAACTTCATATTCATAATCCTTGTGGAAAAATGAATCCAATGAGTATAAAATTAACTACCTTTAGACAAAATACCTTATGTCACGCAAAACGAGACAATGCTAAAAACTTAGTGATCTCTTGCATGCACTTCAAGACAGTCCATACCTCCTCAAGATTCATGTCCACATTGGAATGAATGCACCTCAAAATTAGTGAGACCTCGAGGTCCGTGCATATTAAATAGGTTCGAGCCTCCAAACTCCACACAAAATTAGTGGCAACTTAATTACTAATTATAGCAGAATCTCTAATAAACATGGTTAGTGGCATATTGGTTAAGACCATCCACTAATATAGTGGAGGTCGTGGGTTCCATCTGCTTCTATGCACATATATTAGTTTTTTATGGTTATATATAGTATATGGTATATAACCATATACTATATATATATATGGTTTGTTATTTGAATATGTTGGTATATCGTTCATTGGTATATGGTTAACGAAACTCCCACTAGAATATATGTTGAGCCCCTCAAGAAATAAAATGGTCACATTATATCACATATTTTCAAGGGCTAAGGGTTGAGGGCTTAGGACCTCGGCCCTTTAGCCACCCACATCAAACTTTAATCAATTTTAAATATAATATATGTCATAATATAGTTAAGACTCATACGATGGCATGTTGGTTGTGGCGGGTATGTTAAGGCTTTGGTGGCTATGGAGGTCATGGGGCCAAACCCTGTTGACTCCAAAACTTTTATACAATATATACCAATCTTGGCCAATGAGTGTTTTCCATGTGGCAGCCTCTCATTGGCTATCCAATGTCATGTGTCATTCAACCATTGGACCACTTGGAGGTATAATTTGCCAACTCATTTGCCCAGTAAACTATACAATCAATCCACGTGGCACCTTGGGGTGTTTCCACATCACCTATATGGTCGTTCCATGTGTCACTTTATGGACATGACACATGTCCTTTTTACCCCTTTGACTTTTGACTTTGACATGGTTGACTTTAACTTTGACTTCCCATAACTTTTTCATACAAACTTTGTTTGAGATGTCGTTTGTGTCGTTCAAAAGTTGACGATGAGCTCTACGCAATGATGTCATTTTCTCGATCATTTGATACGGTCAAATTTTCAGCATTTATGGATCCCCTGGGACCTCTATGATCATTTTGGATCCTTCTAGGCCTCTGTGAGCATTCCTTATATCCTCTTGGATAAGGAATAAAGAGAAGGTGA
>ML818451.1:11894-34082 GCA_009831015.1 Picea engelmannii | reverse complement strand
GAGAGAGAAATACAAAGAGGAGGGGTAGAGAGAGTGTGTGTGAGAGAGAGAGAGGGAGACAAAGAGGGGGGGTAGAGAGAGGGATAGTGAGAGGAAGGGAAGAAAATATGGAGACATAGAAGGGGGGGTAGAGAGAGAGTAAGAGGAAACGGGGATACAGAGGGGGAATAGAGAGAGAAAGAGGGGTAGAGAGAGAGTGAGATGGAGACTAACAACGAGGAGAGAGAGATAAAGTGTGGGAGAGAGGTGGAAGAGAGAGGGGGGAATAATAGGGGAGGTAGGGAAAAAGGGGTAGAGGGAGAGAGAGAGAGAGAGGGGAGGGTTATAGAGAGGGAGTGAATGTGAGAGTCTAAGGCATGTCAAAGAAAGGTCTAGGTCTATTTCTTTCCATGCCTTGTGATGTCTAAGTCTTTCCATGTCTAGGTCTTACCATGTATAAGAGTGTGAGAGGAAGAGAGAGGGAGATAGACAAGGGGGTAGAGAGGGAGAGTGAGAGGGAGACAAATAGGGGGGGTAGATGTAGGAGAGAGAGAGAGAGGGAGGGATGGGGGAATGAAAAATAACAAATAACTTATAATAGCGTGTGGGCACTCTTATGAATGCATGCACATTCCTATAGCGCACACACGCTATTAGGAATGTGTGTGCGCTCTTAAGAACGTGTGTGCATTCTTTTGAATTCAAATGTTTTTGGGTGGGATTGACAATGTGTATGCTAACTTGGTTGCCTCGGATTTAAGTTCGGGATGAAAAACCTAGTGGTTTGGTTTGCAAATTGATAAAAACCTCCATTTTTTTTAAATACCTCTCTATATATTTGTCTTTGAAATTATTTTTATATAGGCTAAACAATTGAGTTGTTGATGAAACTACAAACATAGATAGAATCTTCTATGCAAATTCCAAATATACAATTTTTTTAATTAATATTTTTTACTATTTTTAATCTATTTTTGTTTTCACATATATCAAAATCCTATAATACATACCTCTCTTATTTCTACTATAATTTTTTGTCGTCTTAACCATTTCTCAAATGATTTATATGTGGAACTAGAGAAGACCATTATCTACAATATAAAAAAACAAAAAGTCGTTTTAATCATGTTAAGACCCTCTTAGCATGCACAAATAAAAGACGTTGTAATTTCATGGATATGTTGACTTTGATAATTTAAAAAAAAAAAAATATCAGAAATTTCCAAAAAAATACACCGCACAAGAACAACAGGTTCTCTAAAAGTATACAAGTTTTTGGAACAAAATTCCATCATTAAGGTACTCAACACCTGCATGAACAAAAACATATACCTTGTATTTTGTTGGAAAAATAAGATACCATTGTTATAAAAAATCAAATTTTACATAGTTATTCACAATTTCTATGAATAAAAGTTATATATTGGGAAATTCAATTCAATTTCCTACGTTTCGTCTTCTTACACCATATTCAAATTCATTGTAAAAGTACCTTGAATAATCCCTCCAAGTTAACAGATTGATATTTTTCCAGGTTTGCATTGCCACTAATGCGTCATGGGAGACCATGATTAGCTTGCACTCACCCGGTTGACTTCAATATTATGTCACATTGAAAGATTAAGAGGTTAATATCGTTGCTATTTTTTTTTAAATTGTAGATATTATTGGACATTACCTAAGGAAAAGAACATATAAGGCCTTATTGAGGAAATCATGATACATGTCTCTTCTCTTCCTTTTTTGAAATGGGTTCAATTGTTATATATTTACTTCGATTTCAAGATTGCTATTTATTTTTGCTCGATAAATTCAAATAGGGTACAAGTAACATTGCTAATTTATTATTATTATTTCTTTTCTTTGACATTGAATTATGACCACATTAAAATTAGAGTATTTGATAAATAATATTCATTTTTTGAACTATATTTTACAGAACAATTATCAAAAGAATCAAACTATAGCAGGCTACATTTTTGTTTTTATCCATTTAATTATATAACATTGTGAAATTAAGAGGTGGATTTCAACAAAATATCACATTGTGACATCAAGCTTAGGTGGAATTCCACAAAATGTCACATTGCAAGGTTATGGGTGACCTCAATATTATGTCACATTATGACATTAAGAGATTGACCTCAATATTATGTCATATCATGACAAGTGCTAAGAGGTTGATAATGTGGTTATGTTACATTGTGACGTTGAACTTGGTTGAATCATATAGAATTGTTGTGTTACTCAAATGTTATGTTGCATTATCATGTCCCTCAAGGGTCTTGTTGGATTGTGATGTTCCTCAATGGTTATGTCACATTGTGAAGTTCATCTTCGCTAAATTATGTCAAATTTCTACATTCCTTAATGGATACATCACATTGCGATGTTGATCATGTTGATATTATCGTAGCTGCGGGAGGTGTTAACCTCTACGTGTAACCTTGATGAGACTAGAATATTTCGGGAAGCAAGAGAAACCCTAAAATGTTGGATAATAACGCTAAAAGACAAGTAGGCTCAAGAGAATATTTAATATTGAGTTATTAGCCTCCAAACAGAGAAGTCATCCCACTCAAGTGAGATAGAGTAGTATAAATAGAGGGCATTAGAGATCATTTGACACTCACTCACTCACAACTACATAAGACTAGTGGTGCGCAATTTTGGAGAGGGAGTGTAGCTACAACTGTTGCAACTGGGATTTTGGATTATGGTTGGACTTGGTCTCTTGGTTATGGTTTGGAATTTCTACTTGGTATATGGTTATTCTTTCTTGGTGCGCTACCCTTGGAGAAAGTTGCACTACCCTTGGCTGGTTTTGGTCTGCTTTCAGAATTATTATGTCTGTCAAGGTTAAAGGTGCTCGGGGGTGTCTTTTGTGCCTATGGTTGGCTGACAATATTGTTATATTGTCTATTAAAAAACAAGCACATCTCTTTCATTCTAACAGGTTATGGGTCCACACTATCTTTGAACAGTCTAACCACTAGAAGATAGACTGGGAAGTTATTTTTTAATCTTGTTATGGAACTAGTTACAACCGCAACTAGGTTTTATGATTATGCAGTTGCAACAAACCCTAACCCTTGTGTTCAGGAACTTATGATGAAGCATTTGACCTAATTTATTAATATCGTATTGTGCCCTAGCCTAACGCACCTCTTGGTACTCTTAGCTATAAAAAAACGCCAGGTTTGAATTATTTTTCAACGTCAAATTCAAATTCAAAGTTTGACTGGTCAAAGTCAAAGTCAAAAGTTGACTTTTGGTCAAATTGATTTTGTGGTCAAAGATGAAATTTTAGAGTTTCTAGCTTGTTCTAATCATTGAATCTTATGATTGAGTTTCTAATCTCTTCTTGTCAAGATGGTATCTAGTTTCAGATTGGAAGACAAGTTGGATGATGCTACAAGGTTTCAAAGGTATGCACTTGTATATGTTATCTAAGCTATATCATCTAGAAAAACATGAGTGTGTTTGTAGGGAAAGTACTAGAGACCTTGTCCAAGATGTAATCTTGGATTCAGTGCATTCAAAGGAATAAGCGCACCCTCCATAGTAGTTGAGGCTTCAAGTTCTAGGTTTGATTAAATTGTTACGCTTCAAATTTGTATATATCAAGGGTGATAGTTTCTACATTACAAATTGTCAAAGAAATATTTGAAAGGTTCTATTATTGCTAGGTATAATGAATACTTGACTACATATGAATATCATTGATATAGATGCTTATTGTAAATTTTCACAAGTTGAACTAACATCGCCTCTTGATAGATATTTCTTGTTTTCTCTTGTTGTTCTTGCTCTAGGATGGCACCCTTGTGATGAACAATCCTTGCGGAAGATGTCATAGAAATTTTTTATAAGGATGACACAACTACCAGATGGGAAACAATTAGAACAGACAGAAACAAACTTAAAGAGACTTAGAGGATTCAAACTCGAAGGAAGTCAGGAATCAAAAGGAAACCAAAATGGGCTTGTGACACTTTGCAGAAAGAAAAGAGAGATGTAGCAGATAGAAGCATGGACTCTCTCAGATGGAGGGAGATGATCACATAATTCCAAAAGAACAACATGCATATTTCTTATTCGGGCATGAAGTTGGGATTAGGAAGGAGCTAATCCCCAATGATATGATCCATTAAAGAATTCGTGAATACCATGAAGTACCTGTCCATGTTGGAAGTAGCAACCATGATAAGCAGCATGTGTTCAGCTTGACTCTAGAAGAAGTCTTCTTTGAAAAGAATCCTTGAATATCCTTGGTTTTCCATATACATTTATGTTCCTGTGATGGAAGGTTGGAGTCTTCGGGAAAGAAGGGCATGTAATTTATAGAAGGTTCCATGGACTCCAACATTGAAGAAAAACATAAGGAAGAACATGAAGATTCCAAGAAAGAAGGAAAAATTCAGAACAACCAATTGAACCATTTTGAATCCATGAGAAGCAGTCAACTAGAAGTAACATAAGGACGTTGTGATGAAGAAAAATGAATGTGAGAAATTATGAAAAAGACTTGAGCATTGATAGATACAAGGAAAGACTCAAGGCTAGAGAGTTCTCCCAGAAGGAGGGAGAAGAATGTGATGATAGCTTGTTCCAGTAACTAGACATACCTCTACCTGAGCGATTATATCTCCTACAATATCCATGGGTTGGAGTTTACAGATTAATTGAAGATGAAGCGTATGTAAAGAAACCTCAAGGTTTTAAGGTATACTAGAAAGAGACCCTTGTATGCAGATGGAAGAAGACCTTGGACGGATTCAAGCAAACTTGGTGCAAATCCTCTCATGTACAACAAAATCATGGTGAAAAATTCCTATGACAGAGGAATTATATTGAAATGGTTCTTAATAAGTTCAGGATGATGTATTGCAAATCCATGGAAAACTCCCATGATGACAGATCTGAAGAAGTTGATATAATCTGATCCAGTAGACCCATCTTTGTATCAACAATTGATTGGCTTGTTAATTTATTTGGAGAATACTCAACCAGATATTTTCCTTGTGGGATGTTTTAGTTATGATATACAACCACATGGATTTATCAATTTAGATTAGGTAGTGAGTGCAGATGAAAAAAAAAGTGCTACTTGGATATGTTTCAATTTGAGCTTTGCCACAATGTCATGGGCTAGCAGGAAGCATAAGTCTGTTGCACTCAACAATGCAAAAGCAGAGTATATTGTAGCTTGTGATGCTTGTACATAAGTAGTGTGGCTCTGTAATTTGGTTTTTCGATTGTCTGATCATGTGTTGAATTCGACCGTGATATATTGTGATGATTAGAGCTATGTGAATATTTCAGAGAACTCAGTGTTCCATGACAGTTCGAAGCACATTGAGATCAAGAATTATATTCTTTGTGATAAAGTCCAGAGCGAAGAAGTGGTTCTCTAGTATATCTCCACAGATGAGTAGATAACAAACATTTTGGTAAAGCCTTTGTCCAAGATGAAAATTTTTCGTACTTAAGCGACAAGTTGGGGCTCATGGAGATGACTTCCTTATTGAAAAAGTAAGTGACTACTCCCAGGTTGGGAGTGAGCACTAATATGTTATTGATTTACAGACAATTATTTTCCAGTTTGGAAAATGCTCTAGGTTGGGCAGTTCCTTTCCAGTCTGGAAAGTGGTTCGATATTTCTGATGGACACTCATTTTCTAATTTGGAAAATGGTCCAAATCAGATAGTCATTTTCGTAATGAAAATGGTATGATAGATTATTTGTGTACCATAGAAAATTATTCCCCTTGTGTCTAGTGTGGGGGAATGGTCTAGGACAATCATTCCTCTTGGAATTCACTTTGAGTAGTGGTAAAGTAGAATTATCTGCCTCATCGAGCAGTCATTCTTTCGAAGTTCACAGTTGTGAGCAGTTTCAAAGAATGGTATGTTTTGGAGGTTGGTGCAGGATAGTCATTTCCATGGGAAATGGTCTGTATAGTCATTCCCTAGGGAAGGCTCATACTCTCTAGGTTGCAATGTTATTAGTGTCGGAGGAATGGCCCAGTTAGGTGAATGGTCTAGGTTCAGCAATCAGGGATAGACATTCCCCAGGGCAGACTCATTCTCTCTAGGTTGCACTGTGATTAGTGTCGAAGAAATGGCCCAGTTAGGTGAATGGTCTAGGTTGAGAAATTAGGGACAATTATTCTTCTATGCTTGGGAAGAATAGTCCAGATATCCCATGGTTGATGTTTTACTTTCTGAGGGAAGATGCTCTTTTAGATATCACAGATGTGAGTGGAAGAATGGCCCAGATGACTCAGTTTGTATCATGATATTGTTTATGCATGTTGATATCAGATGATATGATTGTTGTGGAGACTTTCTGTCTCTAGACAGTAGTTGTATGCTACTATGGTGGATGTGATCCATTGGTAGTGACTGTGTATCATTGGTTAGTAGCGGTGTGATACTAGGAGTGGTTGTGTACCAATGGATAGTAGTTTTATACTACTATGGATAGACACACATGTGCTTTATTGGATGGAATTATAGCAGTAGTATGCTACTATCTGAGTGCCATGAAGACTACCACTAGTGTTGGAGTTGATTTCCAGCTAGATGGATAGGCAATGTGTTGGTGGATAGACATTCTCCAAGAAGAGAGTGGTCTAGAAAGAACAAATTGTTGGTGGAAAGGAATTCTCTCTATGGAGAATGGTCTAGGTTGATAGTTTGTTGACATATCATGGAATGATATTTTCCTAAGGCACGGATTGTGGCCTAATTAGGAAAATGGTTCAGGACCGATATTTTCTAAGGAATATAGGTAGAGACGGATCTCCATGGTACATACGACTCGATTAGAAAATAGTCTGAGACTGAAATTCTTGTAGGAATGGTCTGTGTATCCCATAGTATAGCTTTCAGAATCTGTTGGGACAGTCATTCTTCTAGGACGCATGTCTGGATTAGAAGAATGGTCCTTGTATCACTCGGTGGAGTGAGTGACTTATTCGGCATCATGCCCGATTACTTAGATGGAGTATGGCTTTGAGATATGATGTAGCTAATTCTATCATATGATACTGATAGTGATGATTTTGCTCGTGAGTTGATCTACGTGATCATGAGATAGCATGTGTGGCTATGATGATGCTACTAGTTGAATGGTTTGTTTGTGCTCAAGACCATTGCTTTTAAAACCTCCCTAGATAGGAGGGAGTGTTGATATTATGGTAGTTGCAGGAGGTATTAACTGCTACGTATAACCTTTGACGAGACTAGAATATTCCAGGAAGCAAGAGAAACCCTAAAATGTTGGATAATAACCCTAGAAGACAAGTCGGCTCAAGAGAATATTTAATATTGAGTTATTAGGCTCCAGAAAGAGAATTCAGACTAGTCAAGTGAGATAGAGCAGTATAAATAGAGGGCACTAGAGCTCATTTGACACTCACTCACTCACAACTGCAGAAGACTAGTGGAGCGCAAGTTTGGAGAGGGAGTGCAATTGCATCTGCTGCAACTGGGATTTTGGATTTTGGTTGGACTTGGTCTCTTGGTTATGGTTTGGAATTTCTACTTGGTTTTTGTTTATTCTTGCTTGGTGTGCTACCCTTGGAGAAAGGTGCACTAGCCTTGGTTGGTTGTTGGTCTTCTACCGAAATTATTTTGTCTGTCAAGGTTAAAGGTGCTTGGGGGTGGCCTTTGTGCCTATGGTTGGCTAACAATATTGTTATATTGTCTATGGAAAAACGAGCACATCTCTTTCATTCTAACAGATCAAGGGTTATGTCCCATTAAGATGTTCCTCAATGGTTATATATTTTATTATATATATATATATATATATATATATATATATATATATATATATATAGACTTGGCATTGACTTGCAAGTTAAGAGGTTGAACTCAATAATTTGTTTTGTGATATTTTGGTATCATTGATATTTTTATCTTATTTTATATATTTAGTTGGCATAAAGGAGACTTTGTGTTGACTTTCAAGTTTTTTTTTCTTACATTATGAAGAGTAATAATTGAAGACATTTTGTTTAAAAGGGTGATGTCAATATTATGTCACATTACAACATTAAGAGGTAGACTACAATATTATATCACATTGAAAGGTTAACAAGTTAATATCATTGATATTTTTGTTTTATTGTCAAATTGATATGTTTCTCAATGGTTCTATTGCATTGATACATACATCAAGTATTATGTCGTGTTGCTAAATTCATAAATGGTTATGGAACATTGCGACATTCGATAATGGTATGTTGCATTGCGACATTCTATCATGTCATATTGGGCATTTCAATAGTAATAATTTAAGAGGTTATGTCGCATTTCAATGTCCACCTTGGTTGACTTTTTCAAATTACTACATTCATCAATGGTAATATTGGATTGCAATGTTCTTCAATAGTTATGTAACATTGTTATGATCATCAATGGATATGTGGCATTGTGACATTCGATTATGCCACATTGCGAGGTCGGTTTTGTCATATTGTGACATTTCAACAGTAATAATTTAAGATGTTATGTTGCATTGTGATGTTCATATTGGTTAACTTATGTTGAATTACTACATTCCATTACATTGGTTGATCAACCAAGTAGGTTTAGTTTACTTTAGTTTAAGGTAGATTTTAGTTTAGTTTGTTGGAATCTCATTGACCATCGTCAATCATAATTATTGTTCTTCTGGATAGGTTAGGATTTATTAGAGTTACAGTTTGTTTGGATTGAAAAATTTATTCATTAAGTTTTGGGGGAGGGTTTATGAAGGAACAAATAAATTGTAAATAATACAACCTGAGTGGGCTTAATGGTTAAGAACATGTGTTTCCTCCTTGGAGATCACGGGTTCAAATCTAGAGGGGGCTAGGGCATTTGTACCTCCGTAGAGTTTAGCAGTCAAATCTTTTCACAAAGGGAGTCCCTTGTCCCATAAACAAGGGGGTCTCATACACGAATTTTGTGTCTAGCTTGGTCAATCCCGAGGGTCAGTTCAATTGGTCTAGAGCCATATGTGAGGGTTAGTTCAATTGGTCTAGAGCCATATGTGAGGGTTAGTTCAATTGGTCTAGAGCTAGACGTGAGATCTTTCCTGCTTGTTGTTGGTCATGGATTCAACTCTCTTGATCCCCTTGAGGTTAGGCTTGTAATCAAGCCGACAATTTTCCCTGTTTACCATCCATGGATCAACGTAGATCACCATTTACCAACCATGGATCACCACGAGAGTTTCCTTGGAAATAAATATAAAGAGAGAGATAGTGATGTGTTTATGTCCTTATATGAATACGATATTAGGAAAAAGGAATAATATGCACCACGTATGAATAGAGTATCATCGAGTGTGTAATAGAAGAATGTGAGAATCAATACATTTAACATGCGAAAACAATTCCATCTAATATGTGACCCAATGCCTAGCCTTCGACTTTGTTAATGAGGTAGGTTAATCTAAATCTATATAAAAAAAAATCACCATGAAAAAATATCCTTTATATTAATTTATAATATAAAAAGATTCCATCTTTACAACACATAAGCTTTTTCCAAAACATATAACAGGATTCCTCCAGAGAAACACAACAACCACTTCACAACTTTGTGAAACATGTATCAAAGACAAAAACCCCCAAAAGGCTAAGCCATAACCAACAAACAAAACCACCAAAAATTGGTAAAACAAGAATTAGAAAATGTCCAAGTGGGATTCCAGACCCACTTCCCCATCCACTATCTGTCTGAAAAATAATTTTCCTTCAATGCGGTTCAAAGCCTTCTTTGACAGATAATCAACTAACATATTATGCTCTCTGTAAATATGGGGAAAATGTATGTTGGAGAAGGTTGAAACCAACATTTGAATTCTCTTTTCAAAAAATGCAAACCTACAACCTAAATTTTGCATTTGTTTTCCAACTAGTTTATAATAATCTTCGAATCTCCAAATACTTGAATATGGTCAATATGTAGTCTTGAAGCCATCAACAAAAGTGCCCATACTCCCATAAGTTCTCTACAAGTATTAGTACCTCGCCCACACTTTAAAGTCCAATGATAAAAAACAAAATCATCAATTTTTATCACCCCTCCAACATTTCATAAATGAATCTTATGAGTACCCATCAAACCATCCTAATAAAACATTTTCCATAATAATAAGATAAGAGATGACTCTCCTTCTTAATGGTTTAGAAGCTCGTAACTCCATCATAGCCAACACTTGATAGACCAAAGAAACTGAAGTCTTGAATCCAAACATATTAGCAAAAGTTATACAAAACAAATCATTTTTTTAAAGTAATTAGAAAAATATTTGTTTTATTTCATAAAATTTATTAAAAGTATTTTAACACTCCATCTTTAAATAAAAAATGAAACTATTCAAATAAATATTTTATACTTAATATTTATAAAATATGCCAACATCTTCGAATTTATAACTAAAGTAACTAACTCGTAACTTTGACTTTGTTTAAGCGAGCTTCAAAGAATTAGCAAGAGAATGTACGCGGGTTCATCAGACTTCGAATATGTTTGGCATACGAATCTACGATGTTCAGAGCAAGTATCTTTTGACGTAATCAAATTATGTTTTCGCATGAACAAAGAATCAGCTTCAGTTTCAAAGGATGGTTGACAAAACGTAACCTCTTTTTGCTTCATAGACAACCTAGGCTTCATCATACTTACAACAACTTTGGACGTAAACAAATTCTGTGTGATGTTAAGCATACATTCTTTTGATGGTAAACAAATTCCGTGTTCGCATAGTTAAAGAATCAACTTTAGTTTTAAAAAAGATAGTTGTAAATCTTGTTACGCTGAAAGGCATGTATTTATTGGTAATGGATACAATTAATGATTTTTTAATCTAAAATTTTAATTTGATGGCTAACAATTGAAGATGCTAGCATATTTTTAGTCGTCCTCCCAAATCAATGAATGTGATTTACTCTTCATAACTTCTTTGTATTTTTGAATGCATCCGTTAACATGTTTACTTTTTATCATTTACCTAATCATATTAAGAAATTACTGTAGCACCATATAATTGCCACTTTTGGATTATTAACGGGCACTACTTCAACTTCCTCCTCAGCTATTGTGGATATCTTTCGGCCTTCTCAGCAGCGAGTTAGCGACTGTGCTAGTGTATGTTACTGTAAAAAGACCTTCAAAACCTTTTTTTTCTCATAGAAAATTTCTCGTTATATTATATTAAATAACTATGTTCAAGACAGAAAATTCATCCAATAACCAACACTGAAAAACTAAGATAAGAAAAAAGTGGCCAGCACATAGACTGCATCAAATGAGGCATGTAAACCCCAGATTCCTAAGTATAGTCCACAAAAATAACAACAACCCCAGTAAAACTGTCTACAGGAAGAGCAGAAATTACCAAAAATAGAAGATAACTTTCCAAAAAAACAGCTAGCAGATTTCCTTCAAAACCTTAGTATGAAAATGTAAGAGAAATTTATTTGAACTTAACTTAATTGCAGATTTCCTTGTGAAGTAAATCAATAATTAACTTAAGTTGACTTTAAATCCATTGGATGAAGTAAATCTACAATCAAGATAAGGATTGTCTACAAGATAAGGATTGTCCACAAGTTTAAGATACCAAATCAAAGACATAAAATATAAAAATTAAGTTAAATATGTAAAAACATATTGCATTGTATTTGTATATATTTAGATGGAGATTTAAATGGAGAGGTACCAGATAGAAGAACTAAGCTTTTAACGTTGAGTCCTTTGTTGGCAAAAGAGGCTTTAAGCTGGGAGAAATTAGAGAACAGCGAAGGGATGTTTGTCAAAACCTCGCTTGCATTGGATATCCTTCCGTCCCTGCCACCTTTTTCCACTCTCCAGAACGGTCCTTTACTCAGCTACGAAATCATTTGGCTTCCTGTTGCGAATACAAATACTTTAATACGTTGTTTGTGTGTTTTCCTTTGACTATCTTGATTCAACTTGGAATGGTGAGGACAGTGCAAATTGTGTGGAAAACAATACAGCATGTTTTGAATAGTTACTGTTTGAAAAGAAGCAGAGGTGAGTAATATGTTTCCTAAACTAATAAAGGAGAAGAATAAGCAGAAATTAAATAAAGATAGTTTTTCTAATAAATAACACATAAATATAGAATTATTAAACTTCTATTTTTAATCTAAACATTCTTGTCATTTATTTTTACAGAAAGATTCTCTACAAACAATGGATTAAATGAAAAAAAATAGTCTCTAACATCTTGGATCTGAGGTAATCTAGCGCTCATACCAAAATAAGAGAAAAATATGTTGAAATTAAATAAACATACCACTATTAAACAACATAATTTCCCCTTAAAATTCTTATGGGAGAAAAACTCTACATTCCAAAGCAAACTAATTGAACTATTCAACAACTAAATGGTTACAATACATTTAGAGTATACCTGCTCTCAACAAGAGTGTTCAGTAGTGAGCTTACACTAATCAACCACAGAAGAATATGCAGAAATTAAATAAACATATCACCATTAAACAACATAATTTCAGGGTAAAACTCTTTTGTGAGAAAAACTCCACACTCCAAAGCACACTCAATGCATTATTCAACAACTAAATGGTTACAATACATTTTAGAGTCTACTTGCTCTCAACAAG
This sequence comes from Picea engelmannii, assembly GCA_009831015.1. Classification (NCBI taxonomy): domain Eukaryota; kingdom Viridiplantae; phylum Streptophyta; class Pinopsida; order Pinales; family Pinaceae; genus Picea; species Picea engelmannii. Next base: position 21,450 of record ML818451.1, on the reverse strand, counting down.
AGTGTTGAGTTGTGAGTTTTAAGGCCTACTCTATGCACTCCAAGACTACATTAGCCACCCATGCTAGATGAAATATCCCAAGCTATTAAATAGACTTTCTCATATAAAATACCATAAGCTAATACCATGGGTTATCCAATACCCTGTGAATAACAATAAACCTATCATTTATTGTATCGAGGTTATCTAAGTACTTTGTGATCAAATCAAGATTAACCCAATATTTTTAACATTATTTTGTAGTAAAAGGAAAGTAAAAAGATGAAATACAATAACAAAATAGTGGTGTAACTAAGAACATATGTTTATTCCTGTAAAATCACAAATCGAATGGTTAAGAATATATGTTTACCCTTAAGAAATCACAAGTTCAAATCCAGAAACTTTGACCTTAAAATTAAATTATTATTACATTAACTTTTGAAAACTGCAATAGATGGATATATGTAAAATCTTTTTCAACCGATAGTTTCAGCTGATTGAGTAGATGGTTCAATCTTGGTGGCCAACCCTGAAAACTGAAGCGCCAGGGAAATGAAAACTGAAACGGCCGGGTAACATACTAACATTGCATTTTAGACGTGAATGGTTTCTATTATTAACAAAACGTGGCTAAAAGAAAGCGCTGTAGGTCGCAATTAAAAGCAGTTAACCTATGGACTTCCTAATTATCCGGAAGGAGAAAGCAAAAACACTCCAAATTTAGGGTTTGTTTTAAATCTCATCCCTCCATCTCTCGATCTCTGTATACGATGAAGAATATTCTCCTATCTTAGGACCCTGTCCGCTGATTTCGAATTCAAATTCAGTATTTAAAAAAGATTAACCATGCACCCCTTGATGATTGTAGACGCCTAGCTATGATAAGGAAGGCAAGGCATTTCCATCAACTCAGTCTAGATTTTAGATGGCCTCTGTCTATCCCACTATCAGAGTCACTGAACATTGCTGTGATACGAAATGTAACAAACCGATTTCTCCATAAATTAGCACAAAGGCCGAGAACTTGGTGGAGAGCAATCCAGTGACTCTATCTTCTGGAGCTATTGGGATATGCCAACGATGTTGTAAGTGGAGAGAAATGAGCGAGAAGTGTCGATAATCTAACAGCTGCCATGACACTTTTGAAGCAGTTGGGAATGCAGGGGAGAAATTAATGCAATACAATTTAACATAGGGAGACAAATTCAGGCCCTACACCTCTCCCTACTTTTAGCAACCAACCATGAGCTGCCTTGGTGGATGTTATATATATATATATAGATAGATATAATTTGCAGTTAATGAAAACGATCTCAAACAACTGATACACCAGATTGCTCTCTAAATTCATGCATGGTGAGCATTCAACTAAAATAATACGTTCATCGAAAATTATATAAATTTTATGGAACCAATAATTACAAAACACACATATTAACCAATGGCAGTACAAATCACACTGTTTTAAAGCTTATATGGCAGTTGGAATAGGTACAAATATAAGAGCAGAATTGTTGTTTCTTTGGCGCCTTTTTCTTTTGAGTCAGCTCATTGGAATGCATTCATTATTTATCTTTGGAGATTCAAAAGTTGTGGTGGACTGGTTCAGTAGAGAAGCAGGTTTAAATGTTTTGGTTCTTCAAGATTAGAAAGGCAGAATTCAGTCCCTTAACTCTAGCTTATCTTCAGTTCAAGCTATATATATTCATAGCGAATTCGAATTCAATTCCCAGACAGATAAACTTTCCAAACTTGGACTCACTAGCCTTTTTGGTCTTCTGCAGATTGAAGAATTTTAAGAAGAAATCTTGATTTCTTCAACTATTTACTCTCCTTTTTGAACATATATTGGTTAAGACTTTTTAAAGGCTTTTTGAACATATATTGGTTAAGACTTTTTAAAGGGGATGGGATAACATTTGGTGTTTTTTGTTTCATTGAGATATGTCATTAAATAGTAAGAATACAGGTATAAGGAGGAGATATTTATAGTAAGAAAAAACAGTTAGTAATTTTTGTAGATGAGAACAGAAAGAAAGTTTCTTTTGACATATGGATCAATCTCATATATAATTATTTAGTTATTTTGTAGCAGGTTATATACATTGCTACTTTTGTAAATGGAAAGTTTGTATTGATTAGTAATGAATAGCATAGAAACCGCTTTTTTCTGGGGGCAAAAAAAAGCAATGGCAGTACAACTGAACTTTACTATTACTCGTAGCCATATAACTTTGCTTACATAACCAAGTCTGAGCGAATCCCGCTGCAATGCAAACATATGATAGAAAATACAACTGAAAAGAAACTCTACTGTACCGTGTAATTCTGTACAATCCGAATCGATAGCTAAAATTTAGCAGACAACGGAAGTTACAACAAGATCTAGTTTAGTTTCCTACTGGATGGCAGTTAAGCTCACTGATGGTATCAAGGCTGGGTTTCCATTCAGAAGTATACCCAGGCCCAGACTTGTAGCAAAGCTGGCCCATAGCTAAAATGGGCCGTTCATTCATTACAAATTTCTCTCCAAACTTGATGTGGGTAGAATTAAGAAATGAAGCCACATCTTGCTCYCTCATACGTAACTTTACCTGCARTRCATGGCTTCCATCTACTGAGGAAGCGGAAACAATCGCTGGATGGGAGTAAATCTGTTTCAATTCTTTMAGTCTAGAACCCGCAGAAGAAACTGGAATAAGATAATAGAGCTTCCCTGGTTGAAGCTCTGAGTTGTGATCCAGAGGASGGGTGAGAACATTTGTTCCCAAGCGTTTCACAGTGCCTGCGTCGAAAATCCCATGCTGCGGATACTCTTCAACGATCTCTTTAACGTAAACACGGCGCTTGAATCTCATAACCTTCCCATCTACTGTAATCAATTTTATCGTTCTGTTTTCACAAGAAGATATCCATGGCATCTTCTTCACCATACTGCACAGGCGACTGCCCATAACGAATACTCTGCTTTGTTCAGATAGATTGCCTGGCCCAAATAACGAATACTCTGCTTTGTTCAGATTGATTGCCTGGCCCAAACACTGCGTGCATATAGATATGGGCAATCGCATGGGAATATATCATGTGGATCTCTATGAAATTTCCTACGACTTCGTGCACAGACAAGTGGAGGGCCACTTGGTTGAATTTTTCAAATTACTACATTCATCAATGGTAATATTGGATTGCAATGTTCTTCAATAGTTATGTAACATTGTTATGATCATCAATGGATATGTGGCATTGTGACATTCGATTATGCCACATTGTGAGGTCACTTATGTTATAGTGTGACATTTCAACAATAATAATTTAAGATGTTATGTTGTATTGTGATGTTCATATTGGTTAACTTATGTTGAATTACTACATTCCATTATATTGGTTGATCAACCAAGTAGGTTTAGTTTACTTTAGTTTAAGGTAGATTTTAGTTTAGTTTGTTGGAATCTCATTGACCATCATCAATCATAATTATTGTTCTCCTGGATAGGTTAGGATTTATTAGAGTTACAATTTGTTTGGATTGAAAAATTTGTTCATTAAGGTTTTGGGGAGGGTTTATGAAGGAACAAATAAATTGTAAATAATACAACCTGAGTGGGCTTAATGGTTAAGAACATGTGTTTCCTCAGAGGTCACGGGTTCAAATCTAGAGGGGGCTAGGGCATTTATACCTCCATAGACTTTAGCAGTCAAATCTTTGCACAAAGGCAGTCCCTTGTCCCACAAACAAGGGGGTCTCATACACGGATTTTGTGACTAGCTTGGTCGATCCCGAGGGTCAGTTCAATTGGTCTAGAGCCATATGTGAGGGTCGGTTCAATTGGTCTAGGTCTAGAGCCATATGTGAGGGTTAGTTCAATTGGTCTAGAGCTAGACATGAGATCTTTCCTACTTGTTGTTGGTCATGGGTTCAACTCTTTTGATCCCCTTGAGGTTAGGCTTGTAATCAGGCCGACAATTTTCCCTGTTTACCATCCATGGATCAACGTAGATCACCATTTGCCAACCATGGATCACCACGAGAGTTTCCTTGGAAATAAATATAAAGAGAGAGATCGTGATGTATTTATGTCCTTATATGAATACGATATTAGGAAAAAGGAATAATATACACCACATATGAATAGAGTATCATCGAGTGTGTAATAGAAGAATGTGAGAATCAATACATTTAATATGCAAGAACAATTCCATCTAATATGTGACCCAATGCCTAGCCTTCGACTCTCTTAATGAGGTAGGTTAATCTAAATCTATATAATAAAAAAATCACCATGAAAAAATATCCTTTATATTAATTTATAATATAAAAAGAGTCCATCTTTAAAACACATAAGCTTTGTCCAAAACATATAACAGGTTTCCTCTAGAGAAACTCAACAACCACTTCATAACTTTGTGAAACATGCATCAAAGACAAAAACCCCAAAAAGACTAAGCCATAACCAACAAACAAAACCACCAAAAATTGGTAAAACAAGAATTAGAAAATGTCCAAGTGGGATTCCAGACCCACTTCCCCATCCACTATTTATCTGAAAAATAATTTTCCTTCAATGCGGTTCAAAGCCTTCTTTGACAGATAATCAACTAACATATTATGCTCTCTGTAAATATGGGAAAAATGTATGTTTGAGAAGGTTGAAACCAACATTCGAATTCTCTTTTCAAAAAATGCAAACCTGCAACCTAAATTTTTCATTTGTTTTCCAACTAGTTTATAATAATCTTTGAATCTCCAAATACTTGAATATGGTCAATATGTAGTTTTGAAGCCATCAACAAAAGTGTCCATACTCCCATAAGTTCTCTACAAATATTAGTACCTCACCCACACTTTAAAGTCCAATGATAAGAAACAAAATCATCAATTTTTATCACCCCTCCAGCTCCACATTTCATAAATGAATCTTATGAGTACCCATCAAACCATCCTAATAAAACATTTTCCATAATAATAAGATAAAAGATGATTCTCCTTCTTAATGGTTTAGAAGCTCGTAACTCTTTCATTGAAGTCTTGAATCCAAACATATTAGCAAATCCAACAAGACAAACCTTTTCGATCTTTATGATTTAAGTTATACAAAACAAATCATTTTTTTAAAGTTATTAGAAAAATATTTGTTTTATTTCATAAAATTTATTTAAAGTATTTTAACACTCCATCTTTAAATAAAAAATGAAACTATTCAAATAAATATTTTATACTTAATATTTATAAAATATGCCAACATCTACGAATTTCTAACTAAAGTAACTAACTCGTAACTTTGACTTTGTTTAAGCGAGCTTCAAAGAATTAGGAAGAGAATGTACGCGGGTTCATCAGAATTCGAATATGTTTGGCATACGAAACTACGATGTTCAGAGCAAGTATCTTTTGACGTAATCAAATTATGTTTTCGCATGAACAAAGAATCAGCTTCAGTTTCAACGGATGGTTGACAAAATGTAATCTCTTTTTGCTTCATAGACAACCTAGGCTTCATCATACTTACAACAACTTTTGACGTAAACAAATTCTGTGTAATTTTAAGCATACATTCTTTTGACTACGTTAAAAAACAACTTTAGTTTTAAAAAGATACTTGCAAATCTTGTTATGCTATTGTCAAGAGATCTTCAAAACCTTTTCCACAAAAAATTTCTCATTATATTATATTATAAACTAAAAAGATACTTACAAATCTTGTTATGCTATTGTCAAGAGATCTTCAAAACCTTTTCCACAAAAAATTTCTCATTATATTATATTATATTATAAAATTGTGTTCAAGATAGAAAATACATCCAATAACCAATACTGAAAAATAAAGATAAGAAGAAGGTGACCAGCAAACAGGCTGCATCAAATGAGGCATGTAAACTCCAAATTCCTAAGCATCGTTTACAAAAATAACACATAAATATAAAATTATTAAACTTCTCCATTTTTAATCTAAACATTCTTGCTATTTTTTTACAGAAAGATTCTCTTTTGTATAAATTCTGGATTAAATAAAAAAAACTAGTCTCTAATATCTTGGATCTGAGATAATCAAGCTCTCATACCAAAATAAGAGAAGAATATGCAGAAATTAAATAAACATACCACCATTAAATAACATAATTTCCCCTTAAAACTTTTATGGGAGAAAAACTCTACATTCCAAAGCAAACTCAATGAACTATTCAACAACTAAATGGTTACAATACATTTAGAGTATACCTGCTCTCAACAAGAGTGTTCAGTAGTGAGCTTACACTAATCAACCACAGAATAATATGCAGAAATTAAATAAACATATCACCATTAAACAACATAATTTCAGGGTAGAACTCTTTTGTGAGAAAAACTCCACACTCCAAAACACACTCAATGCATTATTCAACAACTAAATGGTTATAATACATTTTAAAGTCTACCTACTCTCAATAAGAGTGTTGAGTTGTGAGCTTTAAGACCTACACTATGCACTCCAAGACTACATTAACCACCCAAGCTAGATGAAGTATCCCAAACTATTAAATAGACTTTCTCATATAAAATACCATAAGCTAATACCATGGGTTATCCAATACCCTGTGAATAACAATAAACCTATCATTTATTGTATCAAAGTTATCTAAATACTTTATGATCAAATCAAGATTAACCCAATATTTTTAACATTATTTTATAATAAAAAGAAAATAAAAAAATAAAGTACAATCACAAAATAGTGATAAGTAAACTGGAAGTTGTGTTGCACACCGCGGGACCAAGGAATCCTGGGTATCATCAAAACACGAATACAGGTGCAGGCTCTCTGTGCCAAGTGGGTAGTATGGGCTATCTATAAACAAGCTAAGATACAAGCTAATTCTCTGCTAATTCTCACTGCGAATCATGGATCTGCTGCTGGGCTAATTGGCTCTGCTACTTGATCTGTTTATGGCTGGATCTCTGCTCGGAAATCAAATTAGTTAACTAAGAATATATGTTTATTTCTGTAATAAATGGAATGGTTAAAAATATATGTTTACTCTTATAAGTTCAAATCCAAAAACTTTGATCTTAAAATTAAATTATTATTACATTAATCTTTGAAAACTGCAATAGATAAATATATGTAAAATCTTTTTCAACCGATAGTTTCAGCTGATTGAGTAGATGGTTCAATCTTGGTGGTCAGCCCTGAAAACTGAAACGCCAGGGAAATGAAAACTGAAACGGCCGGGTAACATACTAACATTGCATGGTAGACGTGAATGGTTTCTATTATTAACAAAACGTGGCTAAAAGAAAGCGCTGTAGGTCGCAATTAAAAGCAGTTAACCTATGGACCTCCTAATTATCCGGAAGGAGAAAGCAAAAACACTCCAAATTTAGGGTTTGTTTTAAATCTCATCCCTCCATTTCTCGATCTCTGTATACGATGAAGAATATTCTCTTATCTTAGAACCCTGTTCGCTGATTTCGAATTTAAATTCAGTATTTAAAAAAGATTAATCATGTTGATGGATGATTTTAGGGGTTAAATTTCGTTCATGGGCTAATTTTCCATGGTTTTTCCAAAAATGACATTCACTATTTTAAAAATGATTCGTCCAAATTCTATAGGATAAAATTATTTTACCTTAAAAATGGCCAAAATTTTATAAAAACTATATAAAATCCTTAGAAATTTGAACATTTTTACATAAATATCGCCAAACATTTATAGTTGACATATGAAGGATAAATAAGATTCGCCAAGGTTTCTATATTTTAAAATAAATTTCCATCCTTAAAATCATCCCTTGGTGATTATAGACACCTAACTGTGATAAAAAAAGCAAGGCATTTCCATCAACTCAATCTAATTTTTAGATTGCCTCTGTCTATCCCACTATCAGAGTCAGTGGACATTGCTGTGATACGAAATGTAACGAACCGATTTCTCCATAAATTAACACAAAGGCCGAGAACTTGGTGGAGAGCAATCCAGTGACTCTATCTTCTGGAGCTATTGGGATATGCCAACGATGTTGTAAGTGGAGAGAAATGAGCGAGAAGCGTCGATAATCTAACAGCTGCCATCTAACAGCTGCCATGACACTTTTGAAGCAGTTGGGAATACAGGGGAGAAATTAATGCAATACAATTTAACATAGGGAGACAAATTCAGGCTACACCTCTCCCTACTTTTAGCAACCAACCATGAGCTGCCTTGGTGGATGTTATATATATATATATATATATATATATATATATATATATATATATATAATTTGCAGTTAATGAAAACGATCTCAAACTTTTCATACACCAGATTGCTCTCTAAATTCATGCATGGTAAGCATTCAACTAAAATAATACGTTCACCGAAAATTATATAAATTTTATGGAACCAATAATTACAAAACACTCATATTAACCAATGGCAGTACAAATCACACTGTTTTAAAGCTTATATGGCAGTTGGAATAGGTACAAATATAAGAGCAGAACTGTTGTTTCTTTGGCGCCTTTTTCTTTTGAGTCAGCTCATTGGAATGCATTCATTATTTATCTTTGGAGATTCAAAAGTTGTGGTGGACTAGTTCAATAGAGAAGCAGGTTTAAATGTTTTGGTTCTTCAAGATTAGAAAGGCAGAATTCAATCCCTTAACTCTATCTTATCTTCAGTTCAAGCTATACATATTCATAGCGAATTCGAATTCAATTCCCAGGCAGATAAACTTTCCAAACTTGGACTCATTAGCCTTTTCGGTCTTCTGCAGATTGTAGAATTCTAAGAAGAAATCTTGATTTCTTCAACTATTTACTCTCCTTTTTGAACATATATTGGTTAAGACTTTTTAAAGGGTTTCTTCTTGATTTCTTCAACTATTTACTCTCCTTTTTGAACATATATTGGTTAAGACTTTTTAAAGGGGATGGATCATGGGATAACATTTAGTGTTTTTTGTTTCATTGGGAGATATGTCATTAAATAGTAAGCATACAGGAATTTATAGTAAGAAAAAACAGTTAGTAAATTTTGTAGATGAGAACAGAAAGAAAGTTTCTTTTGACATACGGATCAATCTCATATATAATTATGTCAATCTCATATATAATTATTTAGTTATTTTGTAGCAGGTTATATACATTGCTACTTTTGTAAATGGAAAGTTTGTATTGATTAGTAATGAATAGCACAGAAACCGCTTTTTTCTGGGGCAAAAAAAAGCAATGGCAGTACAACTGAACTTTACTATTACTCGTAGCCATATAACTTTGCTTACATAACCAAGTCTGAGCGAATCCCGCTGCAATGCAAACATATGATAGAAAATACAACTGAAAAGAAACTCTACTGTACCGTGTAATTCTGTACAATCTGAATCGATAGCTAAAATTTAGCAGACAACGGAAGTTACAACAAGATCTAGTTTAGTTTCCTACTGGATGGCAGTTAAGCTCACTGATGGTATCAAGGCTGGGTTTCCATTCAGAAGTATACCCAGGCCCAGACTTGTAGCAAAGCTGGCCCATAGCTAAAATGGGCCGTTCATTCATTACAAATTTCTCTCCAAACTTGATGTGGGTAGAATTAAGAAATGAAGCCACATCTTGCTC
>ML818450.1:56566-82190 GCA_009831015.1 Picea engelmannii | reverse complement strand
CCATATATGAATCAACATATCCCTATAAAACAATGTTTAAACCTCCAAAACATAATCCATGAGTAGCAGTACCTTTAAAATGCTTGAGAATCCACTTTACTACCTCCCAATGTTCTTTACCTCGGTTCTTCATATACCTACTCAAAAATACCATTGCATGTGAAATGTATGGCCTTGTGCAAACCATCACATACATCAAGTTTCCAAGTGTTGATGAATAAGTGATGTAGGAACATCGCCAGCAAAACATAAGCGGGACACAGCTGGATGCACTGGCGTGTATTTTGAAGCATTTTTAAATTTCAAAGATCAATGTATTAATGTAATATTTGAAAAAACTTTTGATTCATGAACATATTTAATGATCGGAGGATGAACCATCACGTAAGATCGATGTGGAAGATGTATTTTGTTTAATGCGAAAGATTGCAACACAGATCCAGAGCTTTCGCTCTCATCTGTCTGACCCAATATTCATTGTAATAGATGTTAAGTAGTTGATAGAATTTAATTCCAATAAGACAACGTAGAGTACTTAGAGGGAAAGGCTCGAAGAGCACTCCTTTTGTATAAATATTTGTAATATTGCCCAGTAATGGTTGTTGGAAGGATTCTAATAGAAGATAGTTAGTTCATAGTGTATATGTTAAGGAGTGGTGAAGAACAATGTGTGAATATATGTAAGTTTCAGTTGAATGAATATAATAGAAGAGTAATTGTCCCAAAGGTGCGTGGTCGTTGTGTCTATCTGAAAGAGTGAACGGTAGACTTTCTGTTAATTTCAATTCTGTGTTATTCCTTGTTTTTGTATCCATGGATGCATTTACAGGGTTGAATGTATGAGTCACTGTGAAGAGTAGTTAAGTTCCAATTGCTTCTCTTGATTGAGTGAGTGCAAGGTGTGCATAGTGTCCGCAAGGAGTGCGTGACTGAGTCTGTTTCGACTCGAAATATCAGAAGAGATAGCGAAACTTGTTTATGCAAGGAGTGCATCAATGTCTGCAAGAATTGTGTGACAAAGTTTCCAACTTGAAAGCTCAGGAGAGGTAGCGTGATTCCAATCAAAAGAGATAGAAGCGGTTGGAGGACATTCACAATGAGTGTGAAGCCATCCACAAGGAGAAGTTAAGTTGTGGAAGAAAATCTATTGCAATGTGTGCACAGATCAAGGTTTCGACTAAGTGTTGAAGGAGGTATTCAGGGGAACCAAATAAATTTGAGGAATTAAAGCTCGTGAGGGAGAGCGTTGGAAATTATTCAAGGGAAGAAATCCTTGAAATCTTCACTCAAAATAAGTGAATGAGATTTGTTCCGAGAGGAGGGGGGTGAACGATTCTACACCATCAGATCTAGGAAAGATATGCGGAGGATAGCCAAGAAGTGTTTCAACACTTCGGAGTTCAGAAAGTTTGAAAGATTGACGAAATTGAACTCATGAAGTCCGAAGTCGTGAACTGATTCCAGTCGTTGATCACAAAAGAAACACATGGAAACAGATTAGAGAATTCAGGAATTGGAAGTCTGGAGGTTTGCGAGCGGGAAACCTAGAGTTTCACGAAGTCGCGAAACCTGAACCAAAGTGGGGCCCTCATATTTGAGGAGACACGTGGTGGGAGCTCAGATAGTCGAAGTAGCACATTTTGGGAAGAAGAGAAGGAAGAGTTTGCGATACCCCGAATCCCAAGTTGCGAAGGGGTAGACCCACGGTCATAGCCGTGGTCACCAGAGAAAAAAAAAGGGACCCAAAGAGTCACTTTGACTCAACAATTTAAATGATCTAAGACCGGGAGGTCGAGCAACCCTTTGGATGGAAGGGGGGTCTGTGCTAGAGTGGTATCACAGCACATACATAATTGACTTTTGTAGGGAGAAAAGTAAACTAATATCGGCGAAGGGTATCAGAAGTGTCAACACAATGCTGCCTAGAAGACATGTTGAGTCACCCATAGCAAATAAAGCTATGGAAATGGAAATGAGAGAAATGCGTGCAAGGATGGATGCCATGGAGACAGCAGAAAGGAGAACACATGATGCTAGAGATGTTAGCGAGGCATAAATTGAAGAAGTAGAATTTGAATAAGTTGTAGTTGACGATGTTGCGAAAGAATGCTTGTTGAAAGCAATTGTCAAATTGGGAGCCAGAGAGAAGATTGACATCCCTATGTATGAAGGAAATTTGGACATAGAATAATTTCTTGATTAGATACGAGCCATGGACAAGTATTTCGACTATGAGGATGTCGAAGATGAGAAAAAGGTAAGACATAATGTCACTAGGTTAAAAGGACATGCAACATTGTGGTGGGAGGAACTGTAGGCCGACAGGAGGAGCAAAGGAAAATGAAATATCAATAGTTGGGATCGAATGGTAGCCAAGATAAAGGCGAAATTAATACCCAAGGATTACCAGATAAGTCTGTTTAGGAGGATGTAGAACCTGAGATAGAGATGATTGACTCTGAAGGATTACACAGAGGAGTTCTACAAATTGAACATTAGAGCTGGACAGAGAGAGAGAGAGACAAAGAGAAAGTTTCTAGGTATATCAATGGCCCGAGGTATGAAATCCAGGATGAAATCAACATGGTGATAGTCAGGACAGTCAAGGATGCGTATCAAATTGCGCTGAAAGAAGAAGAGAAGTTGGACAAGAAGTAGATTCAACAAAACAGAGGTCAAATTTTGAACATAGGAAAAGGCGTTTCCCATGATAAAACACAGAAGCCCAAAGATGAGCGAAGAAACCACATAGTCACTTTGATAGAGGAGGAAGTTCCTGAGAAAGACAGGGTTTTGGTAGAAACTCTTTCCCCAAAGGAAGAGGAAAACGTAGAGGAGGAGAAGTGAGATGTTATGCGTGTGGAAAAGCATGACACATGTCTTGGGATTTCCCCGAGAGGAATAAAGGAGGTGAAGCTCACATTTCTAAAGCGTAGAAGCGAGGTGTTGAGGCAGAAGGTGTAGAGGATGGTAAATCCTTGATGATGAAGAAGGTTCTTTTGAAGCAAGAGCCAAACACAGAAAAACCATCACAACGAAACAATTTGTTCAAGACAGCCTGCAAAACGAAGGACAAAGTTTGCAAGGTGATGATTGACAGTGGAAGCAATGAAAACTTAGTATCCACGGAGATGGTGGAGAATCTAGAGCTAGAGACAACTACACATCCAACTCCGTATAAAGTCTCATGTTTGCAGAAAGGTCATCAGGTAACAATCACTCAACAATGCCTGGTTGAATTTAAAATAGGAGGATATAGAGATGAAATTTTGTGTGACGTGATTCCCATGGATGTCTATCATGTTTTGTTGGGAAGACCGTGGTAGTATGACAAGAATTTTATTCATTATGGGAGGAGTAATACTTACACCTTAGAAAATAATGGTAGGACACACATGTTGCTTCCAATTGAAGAAAAGAAGGTGAAGGATGAAGCTAGTAATAACATACTTCTCATGAGTGGGAAGGTACTCTAGAAGGAAGTAAAGAAGGAACAAGAGATGCATTTTGTTGTCATAAGGAATAGGAGATTTATCCTTACCATTACTTCAATGGAATATTTTCCTGAGGAATTTCAGGAACTGCTAGAGAATTTTGCTGAAATTGTAGTGGATGAGTTGCCAAAATCATTACCACCTATCAAACATATCAACCATCACATTGACTTGATACTAGGAAAAAGCCTGTCAAATAAAGAAGCATACAGGTTGACACCTCAAGAGAATGAGGAGGTGAAGAGACAGATTCATGATCTGTTATACAAAGGGCTGGTCAGAGAAAGATTGAGTCCATGTGCAGTGCCAACTATATTAAGTCCAAAGAAGTATGGAGGATGGAGAATGCGTACAGATTGACTGCCATAAAAAATATCACCATCAGATACACATTTCTATTACCAAGGATGGATGACTTGAAGAATTGCATGAGTGGAGATAACTATTTTTCAAAAATAGATTTGAAAAGTGGATATCACCAGATAAGGATGAGGGAAGGTGATGAATGGAAAACAACATTCAAGACAAATGAGGGGTTTTATGAATGGCTTGTTATGGCGTTTGGCTTAACGAACACCCCGAGTACTTTTATGATGTTCATGAATGAAGTGTTGAAAGATTTCATTGGAAAATTCATGATTGTATATCTAGATGATATACTGGTCTTTAGCAAGACTAAAGAGGAACATTTGAGACATTTAACATTAGTAATGAGGAGGTTGCAGCAAGAGAAGTTGTTGATTAATCTGAAAAAGTCCTCTTTTATGAAGACACAACTCATATATTTGGGTTTTGTGATTTCTTCAAACGAGTTGAAGATGGATCTAGAAAAGGTGAAAGCAATCAGAGAATGGTCGTCACCCAAGAATATCTTTGAGGTAAGAATCTTCCATTGATTAGAAATTTTCTATCGAAAGTTCATCAGAAATTTAAGTGGGATTAGTGTTCAAATGATGGAAACAATGAAGAAAAGACACAAGTATTTCAAATGGACAAAAGAGGTTGAAAGGAGCTGCAACATATTGAAGGAGAAAATAATTTAACAATCGATTATGGTTTTACTGGATTTCAGAACAACATTTTAGGTGAGGTGTGATGCGAGTGGATATGCAATTGGAGCGGTCTTAAGTCAAGACAACAAACGTGTTGCATATTTCAGCGAGAAGTTGAATTAAGCTAAAAGGATGTACTCCACATACGAAAAAGCGTTTTATGCCATAATTCAAGCATTGGAGAAATCGAGGCACTATCTCGTACCAAAGGAGTTTGTTTTTTATAGCGATAATCATGCTTTGCAATTCATAACTAGACAAGAGAAGTTAAACTAGAGACATGCTAAGTGGATAGAGTTTAAGCCAAATTTCACTTTTGTCATTAAACATATTTTTGGAAATGCTAACAAGGTTGTTGATGCATTGAGCAGGAAAATTTTGATTCTGCGGGAATTCCAAGTCAAGACCTTGGGTTTTGACCACCTTAAGGAAATGTACCACAGTGATCTCGATTTTGAGGAGGCATATGAAGCATGTGAAAATATTGTGCTCAGAGACAGAAGCAAGTGGGCTGAATATCTGATTCAGGATGGGTTGTTGTTCAAAGGATGCCAGATTTGCATACCCAAATACTCGATGAGGTAGAATTTGTTGAAGGAAAAGCATAGTGGAGGACTAGCCGGAAATTTCTGCCATGACAAAACTTTTTCCCAATTAAACAGTTCATATTATTGGCTAGGTATGAGAGAAGAGGTGAAGAGATTTGTGAACAATTGTAAGATTTGTTAGTATGCCAAGGAGAAGAAGTAGAACACTAGGTTGTATCATCCATTTCCTATTCAAGAGAGGCCTTGGGATGCAATAAGCATGGATTTTGTGTTGGGATTTCCAAGGACACAAAGAGGAAGTGATTGCATATTTGTGGTGGTGGACAGATTTTCAAAGATGGAACACTTTATCCCATGCCATAAGACTCCATGTATTGCCTAATAGTATAGTTTCAGACACAGATACCAAATTTGTTGGTCATTTCTGGAGGATGTTCTGGAAAAAGTTCGGGACAGAGATATCTTTTGGTTCTACATATCACCCACAAATCGATGGGAAGACCGAAGTAGTGAATATAATCTTATGATATTTACTGAGGATTTTGGTCATTGAACACCATAGTTAGTGGGATCCGATTCTATCACAAGCCGAGTTTGCATATAATGACACAGTGAACAGGAGCACTAGTAAAAATCCATTTCAAATCATGTATGGAATGAATCTGAGAGGAGTGTCGTAGTTAAGAAACCTAAAGTAGAGCGAGTTTAGGAGCGTGGGAGCCGAAAACTTCACAATAAGATTAAGGAGCAGTTGAAAAGGAGCAACAGTGAATACAAGAGAAGAGATAATCAACATAGGAGAAAGCTTGAATTTGAAGTTGGAGACCAAGTTCTAGCACATCTAAGGAAGGAAATATTCCTGAGGGGAAGATACAATAAGATGAAGTTGAAAAATATAGCACCATGTAAAATCCTGAGGAGATTTGGTTAGAATGATTATGAGTTAGAGTTGCGAGAGGATGTGGGTATATCACCCATATTCAACATTGCAGGCTTGTATCCATACAAGAAAGATAGAACCGAAGGGTCAAAATATTGAGGAGAGATCTAGTGGAGAAAGAAAATGCTTGTAGCAGAGAATCTGCAGATGGAAAAGATTATAGATCAACGAGTTGGTAAGAAGACCAGAAGGAAAACATATTTTGAATACTTGGTGAAGTGGAAGGGACGACCAGTAGAAGATGTCAGTTGGATTGGTGAATAAGATATCGAGAAGCATGGAAGATCATTGTAGGATCTCAGGGACATGAGTCCATGAATTTCTCAGCCAAGGGAGTATGATGCAGGAGCATCGCCAACAAAACACAAGCGGGAGACAGCTGGATGCACTAGCGCATATTTTGAAGCATTTTTGAATTTCAAAGATCAATGTATTAATGTAATATCTGACAAAGTTTTTGAGTCATGAACATATTTAATGATCGAAGGCTGAACCATCGCGTAAGATCGGTGGGGAAGATGTATTTTTTTTAATGTGAAAGATTGCAACACTGATCTAAAGCTTTCGTTGTCATATGTCTCACTCAATATTCATTGTAATAGATGTTAATTAGTTGATAGCATTTAATTCCGATAAGACCGTAGATTAGTTGGAGGGAAAGGCTCGAAGAGAACTCCTTTTGTATAAATCTTTGTAATATTTCCCAGTAGTGGTTGTTGGAAGGTTGCTGATAGAAGATAACTGGTTCACAGTGTATTTGTTAAAAGAGTAGTGAAAAAAAAGTGTGAATATATGTAAGTTTTAGTTGAATGAGTATAACAGAAGAATAATTGTCCCAAAGGTGTGTGGTTGTTGTGTCTATCTGAATGAGTGAATGGTAGACTTTCTGTTAATTTAAATTCTTTGTTATTCCTTGTTTTTGTATCGATGAATGCATTTATAGGGTTGAATGTATCAGTCACTGTGAAGAGTAGATAAGTTCCAATTGTTTCTCTTCATTGAGTGAGTGCAAGGTGTGCAATGTGTCCGCATTGAGTGCATGACTAAGTCTGTTTCGACTAAAAATATTAGAAGAGATAGCGGAACTTATGTATGCAAGGAGTGCATCAACGTCCGCAAAGAGTGCGTGACAGAGTTTCAGACTCAATATCTCAGGAGAGGTAGCATGATTCCAGACATAAGAGATAGAAGGGGTTGGAGGACATTCACAAGTAGTGTGAAGCCATCCACAAGGAGAAGTTAAGTTGTGGACGAAAATCTGTTGCAAGGTGTGCACAGATCAAGGTTTCAACTAAGTGTTGAAGGAGGAATTCACGGGAACTAGAGAAAGTCGAGGAAGTAAATCTCAGGAGGGAGATTGGTGGAAATACTTCAAGGGAAGAAGTCCCTGAAGTCGTCACTAGAAATCAACGGATGAGATTCGTTCTGAGAGGAGGGGGGCGAATGATTCTAGACCATAAGATCTGGGAAAGAAACGCGTAGGATAGTCGAGAAGTGTTTCAACACTTCGGAGTTCGAAAAGTTTGAAAGCTCGACGAAAGTGAAGTCACGAAGTTCAAAGTAGTGAACTGATTCCAGCCGTTGATCGCGAAAGAAGAACGTGGCAACAGATTAAGGAATTTGGTAATCCGAAGTCTGGAGGTTCACGAGTAGGAAACCTAGAGTTTCACGAAGTTGCGAAACCCAAACCAAAGTGGGGCTCGCAGATTTGAGGAGACGCATGGAAAGAGCTGGGAGATTTGGAGCAACACATTTCGGGAAGAAGAGAAGGAAGAGTTTGGGATATCCTTGAAGCCCAAGTTGCAAAGGGTTAGACCCATGGTCATAGTCATGGTCACCAGAGAAAAAAAAAGGGACCCAAAGAGTTGCTTCGATTCAACATTTTAAATGATCCAAGACTGGGAGGTCGAGAAACCCTTTTGAGGGAAGGGGGGTCTATGAAAATAAGGGACCCTGGACATGTATTCTATCTCCTCCTATGTCTTGGGACACATTTCTTTGGTTAATTTGAAATGGATGAACAAATGTGTACTAACTAGTTTTTCATTCTAAATTCTAAACCTCTCCAACACCTTCTCTATGTACTCAATTTGAGACAATGTAAATTGTGATTTTTCCTATCTCTTGTTATTCTCATACCAATTATTTTCTTTGAAACACCCAAATACTTTATCAAAAATGAATTATCTAATTTCTTCTTGAGCACATTTATATTCTTCATATTCGAACATGCAACAATCATGTCATCTACATACAATAGCAAGATAATACAACTTCCATTTTCTAGCTTTTTAAAATAAACACAGTTATCAGAATGACATGTACTATAACCTTGTTATGTTATAAACCTGCCAAACTTCAAATATCACTTCCTTGGAGCTTTCTTTAGGCCATATCAACTCTTCTTCAACTTGCATACTGAATTTTCATTCCCTTTGACCTCATACCCCCGTGGTTGTTTCATATAGATATCTTCCTCCAAATCCCCATGGAGAAGAGTTGTTTTTACATCTAACTGTTCAAGACATAAATATTTTACTACCACAAGACTTAAAATAGTCCTAATTGAAGTCATTTTAACAACAATAGAAAATATTTTATCAAAATCTATACATTTCTTTTGTGCAAACCCCTTTACAACAAGTCTAGACTTGTACCATTTTTTTCCTCCATCTTCTTCCTTCAACTTGTAATCCCATTTATTTTGGAATGTTCTTTTTCCTGCAGGAAACTAAACCAAATCCAAAGTCTGGTTATTTACCAAGGAATCCATTTCCTCTTTCATGCCTTTCTCCCACTTCTTTTTAGTGTCTACTTACATTGCCTCTTCATAACTTTTTGGTTCACCAGAATTAGTCAACCATAAATAATACAATGAAGGAGATTATCGTTGAGGAAGTCTACTTAACCTGGAAGATCTTGTAACAAAACTTGTAGGAGATTGAGGTACATGTTGCTCCTCTTGTTGTACATTCTGATTTTCCGGTACGTTTGAAATTTATTTTTCAGTTATCTCATCAAACACTGTGTATTATGGCTTTTCTTTTTCTTGTTTCTTTCCCTGCAATTGATTTTTGTACATGACCTTATCATTTAATACGAAATCTCTACTCCTGATTATTTCATGATATTCATAATCCCATAAGAGATAAGAAAAATCGTTAACACCATATCCACTAAAGGTACACTTCTTGGATTTTTCCTCAAGATTTATTCTATTTTCTTTAACAATATGGACAAATGATTCACAACCAAAAGTCTTCAAAAAAGAATAGTTTACCTTTTTACCTATCCATGCCTCCTCTAGAATTCCACCATCCAAAGAGCTTGAATGTCCTATTTTTGTTAATTAAAAAAAAATATCTACAACATCTGCCCAAAAATGTAAGGGAAAACCAACATGCAATATCATACTCCTTGCACACTCCATGATTACCTTGTTCATCCTTTATGACACACAATTTTCTTGTGGTATTCCTGGAACTGTCTTCTCTCTACGAATCCCATGGTATGAACAGTATTCATCAAACTAATTTTTGAAATATTCACCTCCATTGTCTGATCTGAGACACGTCAAAATTTTTCCTGTCTCATTCTCAGCCAAAGATTTCCATTTCTTAAAAGTATCAAAAACATCATTTTTTTGTTCAAAAACATTATTTTTTTGTTGAATTTAATAAACCCAAGTTTTTCTAGTTGCATCATCAATAAAAGTAACATAATAATGAGAGCCACCAAGAGATGATACCTGAGTTGGTCCCCATACATCTGTATGCACAAGCTCAAACCTTTCACACTTGTTTTATTTTATGACTCTGAGAAATATAACTCTATTTTGTTTTCCATAAACACAATTCTCAGAGAAATCCAAATAAATTTGTTTAAGATCTAGAAACAAATTTATTTTGTGAAGTATCTGTGTCCCCTTGTCACTCATGTGTCCAAGCCTATGAGTCCACAGTGTTGTATCCACTCATGTAGAAGCTAACGATATAGAAGAGTCTATATTATGAGTACATAAATACAATGTACCTACCTTCTCTCCTTTTTTTTTTATCACCAATGATCCTTTGGTGACCTTCCACACCTTATCTGTAAATATGGATATAAAATGTTCACCTACGAACTTCCCCATTGAAATCATATTTTTCCTTAGATATGGAACATCTCTTACCTCTTTCAATAACCATTGGTTTCCATTCCTTTGCTTTGTTTTTACCTTTCTTGTTCCAAGAATTCTCCATGGTGCATCATCACCCAAATGAACCTGTCCAAAATCACCTTGAACATAATATAGAAAATGTTTCCTATGGGGTGTGGCATGAAATGAAGCCCCTGAATCTACTACCCAAGACTCATAAATATTATCTACAGAAAGAATCAAAGCATCTTGTAACACATTACCTGTTACATTTGCTTCCTGATTTTTCTCCTGTTGTCCATCTCTTTGTTTCTTTGGAGCTCCTAAGTCTTTCTTCAAATTTCCCTCCTTCCCACAATTCTAACACTCAATCTTTCCCAGACTAGTTTTGGATTTGACCTTCCTAGAATTCCTACAGTTCCCTAATCTCTTTCCTCTATATGTTTTTCTCCCCATGTTCTCCATGTTTAACACATTACCTGATGTATCACCTATGCTTTTCCATTTCATTTCCTCACTATGGATAACACCAACAACATCATCAAATTTTAAAGTGTTTGAATGAGAGACAAAGTTACTTACAACCATGACCAAGTCATTTCAAGTCATTCCAAGATTAGAAGAGCCCTTACCTCATCATCAGTCCATTTTTAAAGAACTTAGTTGATTAATAACCGTAGTAAATTCATTAAATGATCTGCAGCAGACACACCTTCTCACATCTTCATATTAAATAATTTCTTCATTAGAAATACCTTATTGGATGCCGAGGGTTGTTCATACACTTTAGCTAATGTGTCCATCATCTACTTCATTGTATTTTTTTTCGAAATATTGAAAGCCATCGATGCTACCAGGATTAGTCGTATCATTCCTAGTGCCTTTATGTCAAGAACCTCCCATTCTTCATCCTGTATGGCCATCAACGTATTTTCTATTCCACCCAATGGTAGAAATATATCCTTATGATATAAATAATCTTCCATATTCATCTTCCATAAATGGTGGTTTTGGCCATTATATTTCTCGACCCTAAACTTTCCATATTCCGTCATTTATCCCACTCGAACTAGGAACCATCTTTTCTTGCGAGTTTCATTTCTCTCTGATACCAATTGTTAGAAAAACAGGATCACGGAGCAATAAAATAAAAAAAAGTGGAAATAAAACATAGAAGATACACAATAAAATAGAGAAACAGATATGCATGGTTCACCCAGTGTGGGATACGTCCACCAGATAAATTTCCAAGTCCTTCCTTTTTATTATCCAGCAAATGAAGAGATACAACCTACTACACAACCTTTGTAACTTCCTCTTCTTTCTCTCACAATCTCCTCTCTCAAAATAGAATATTTGCAATGATGCATAGTCGCAATACATTTCTCTCATAAAAGAGGGTTTCCTTCTAGGGAAAAAATCCCTTACATAACTTCTACCGTTAGATCTATGAACTTATAATGAATGATCTAGATTACTATGAGATTATAATATAGTCTGTCTTATTATAGTAACCCCCTGCAACCCCCCCTTCAACTTCCCTGTGTGGAGGGGTGTACGATATTCCATGGTGTATAGTCCTTATGGGGTATAAAAATATATGAAAAACAAGGACCTATGAAAGACAAAGATAATCATGATCCACAACCAACATGGTGTAAACATGATGATGTTGAGTACTTGTGTACAGTTAGAGCTTGTTGGTTCTGAGAAAGAGACAAGTTCTAGAAATTACCTGGAGAAGGTTCTTGACATTTTCAGTTTCTTTTGGAATAAATTGTTTGGCTTGGAGGTGACCCAAGTTAGTAGTTTGTGGTTGCTCTAGTCTATAGTTAGGAGGAGTTGGACTCTATCCTCAATTTTTCCAAGTAATGTTTTTTGGTTTAGAGGCTAAATAAACCAAAGGCCAAAGTTCTATCAACATTCTCGGGTTTATTAATCATCATCATTTTGATTATCGAATTCCCGTGTTTTTTGGTTGAAGAAGGATGGCTCGACGACATCGAGCGAGGAAGGATTTCTCATTCGCATTGGATCAACGACGATCTCACTGACGGAGAAGGAGTGGGAATTAGTAATTATTGTTTTGAGTTCCTCTTGTTCTTCCTGCGCCTTCTCTCTAGAAGGATTTAGATCTTATGCAAATGAATCTCGATATCAATCTATAACACGAAGGGATGCCGAATAAAATGCTAACTTTTCTACTAGAGATTCAAAAGCTCAATATGCACCTCTATCCTCCCTTGGAGGTGTCACAAAACCAGGATCACGGAGCAATAAAATAAAAACAAATGCAGAAATAAAACACAGAATATAAACAATACAATAGAGACACATATATACGTGGTTCACACAGTGTGGGCTACATCCACCAAAGAAATTGCTAGGTGATTCCTTTTTATTACCCAACAAATGAAGGTATACAACCTAGAACACACTCATTGTAACTTCCTTTTATTTCTCTCACAATATCCTCTCTCAGAATACAGTATTCACAATAAATCCATAGCTGCAATACATTTCCCTCATAAAAGAGGGTTTCCTTGTAAAGAAAAAAACCCTAACATAACTTCTACCATCAGATATGTGACCTTATAATGAACAGTCCAAAAGTCATAATAAGTAGCTACCTTCTCTCGTGCTACCACCCTTTCTTTTGTAACAACTGTTGACTCAACCTTGTGCTCACCTGTTGCGTTTTCCTTAGTCTCTACAACTTTCACCTTGACCATTGGATATGGGACTGAGCACAGAGACACCTTTGCCTTAACAACAACTTCTGCGTCAATTTCTTCTGGATAAATGGGATTTCTAACTAGCATAGATGGAGGATTATATAATCTAAACATGGTCCACTGACTCTCCTTACAAAGGATCATATTGGATTTTGTGGTGTGAGCACAAGGAGAGGTAAATGTGATAATCAGTAGGTGCTTCTTACTTGCATGTAGCTACTACTTCGTTAGCCTAGACTAGGGTTGAAACGCTAACGTACGTCTTCTCCTCGATGGAGACAAAACATTTGATTGGAATAGAAATGGGTCGACGAGTGTTATTTCATCATTGGCTAGGGTGAGCCCCACACTGCATGTCCTTCCTAGGTGGCTAAGGATTATCCTATAGTTCGGGTGGCTAGGGTTTATTAGCCTGCGACGATTTGGACTATGAGAGTGGTTCAGGTTGCTCATGTGGTTTGGGATGTTATCAATGTTGTTGTAGGTGGCTCATGCTATTGTCGTAGTTCGTGATGTTTAGGTATGTTGGTTCGGTTTGGGAAGTTTGCGATGTTATTTGAGCAATTCAGGATGTTCCTACTAGAAGGTGTGACCTTATGTTGTTCTTTGTGCTTGACTTGCTGAGTTTTCTGTGAATAGGTGATGCAATTACTATTTTCCATCCGATCAGATCTAACGTTCTTCTACACAGATTGCTTGATACTAAGATCCCAATGAGCT
Source organism: Picea engelmannii (assembly GCA_009831015.1). Taxonomy (NCBI): domain Eukaryota; kingdom Viridiplantae; phylum Streptophyta; class Pinopsida; order Pinales; family Pinaceae; genus Picea; species Picea engelmannii. The sequence goes on along the minus strand of ML818450.1, from coordinate 68,560 downwards.
TGTTGATCCATATCTAGTAACATATCCAGAGCTAGTGACAAATTAAGTTTCTCTGGTTTAATAAGCACCACCATCAGTTGAAACTCTAATTCCATCTTATTTCCCATATTTCCTAGCACCCCTTCTCGGTTGAGAACCATAGCCCGTTCTAGATCGATTACTAGGTAAACCATAAGCAGTTACAGAGGTAGATCCAAATATAGATGAGGATATAATTTACCTTGTTGAATCAAAACCCCTTTAAGAAGACGTTTGAAATCTTGTTTGAGAGCTATTTCTGTTAGTCAACACCGAGTGTCTACTCCTCCTATCATATTGCCCCCACTTGGCATAACCATAGAGATAGAGGAAACCCACCTTGGATAAGGGTAGACACATAAAATCCCTCATATAAGATGTCATTATTGATTTACAGGTGTGATTTTGTCATATGGGTAGCCTACAATGTAGGTCCTGAGAATGTATCTTTTTATTGGAAAAGGATCAACTCGGTGGATCATGTAGCTTAGGACACAAAGAAGTAGAAACGACTATAAGGGGATACACATTAGTTGGTGTGTAACGACTACTTCGTTAGTGAGGGATGATATTAATTGATGCTTTGCTTTAGCCGTGGGGTAATAAACTTTCTTTCATACGGGATCATAACATTGGATCTCAATCTCGATCAAGTGGACTTAAGACTAAGACTTGAGACGAAGATTGGAACGGATTCAATTGGATAAGGATTAACCGGTCTCTAAATATGAAAATTTTCGCCCCTTTTTACCCATTTATCAACATAAATTTTGTATATAATAAATAGTCATATCCAAGATGTTACATCAACTCGTCGACACACGAACCTCCATCTGCCTCTGAATCAGACAATTCTACACGCAAACAAGCAATTTTATCACTAGCACACAATTGAATTTATTGAACGTTGATAGACCAATGATAAGCCACTTTTCTTATACCTATAGGCTATATTATATATGGACCGGAATTTGATAGGGGCTAGACTATATCCCAATTACTATGGTAGAAGATATTTAGCATTGCCTCCCCTTAAGTGTCTAACCTTTCCTCTCACGGATCGCATCACGTTCCAGGAATCACCCGATCAACTCTTTCTAGCACATTATCTCTATGTGTTTTTGCTCGGACAGTGCCAAGCTAAGCTCATCTCGAATAACCGACACATACCTCCTAGACGCAGTCGTTACACTCTCATCAATCATTGACCAAGTTTCATGTGAACTAGTTTCTCTCATAGAGGCAGATACATATGCAATTTGTTCCCCAGTTCAAAGGGAAAGGCAATTGGACGAGTGATATATTCTTCAGTTGCAAATTAAGATGTATTTAATCGAGTTTAACCCCACAATCGAACTTGAAGGATATGGAAACTAGAGAGGAAGCAGAGTCCGCTAGATCCTTTACGGCAACGCGACCTGTGGCAGATCAAGTGTTATAACACATATCTCTTCCTATTCGAGAAGAAAATCACGCATAAATGGGAGTAGTCGTTTTAGAGCTAGTAGCCTAGGTTTATCTCATTGACCCAGGACTAGTTTAGGAAGAATCCTCATTTGCATAAGGATCGTAATAAACTGACTCGTCCAAATTTGAATCTGAAGAATTTCTTCTTTGGAGTTATGTGTATCTAAATTTTTTATTTTATTTATTTATAATTATTATCTAAGTGTTTACATTTAGAGTTGGATGTTAATCTACATTATCTCTATGATGATGATGATTAAAGTTCACTAAGATTTAATTGGTTTATCGGACCTTAAGAGGGTAAGTGATTACTTGTGATTCTAAAAGCATTAAGATAAGCTTTCCAAGATCACCATACTTTTGTTGAGTTAAGAGGTTAGGAAGATTGGTAGTGTGATCAATATGATCAATACTTTTGTTGAGTTAAGAGGTTAGGAAGGTTCATACTAATATATTGCTGGAAATACCGATGTGAAAGTAGAAATAATCATGAATTCTTAATTAGTTCATTAAAATTATTATTTGCATAGAAAGAACAAACATAGAAATAATAAAAAAATTCTTAATGAAATCATTCTTTAAAGAAGAGGCTTAAATACTCATATTGCAATATTTTCATTTTTAATTAGTAGACAAATAATACAATATTTTCATTTTTAATTAGCAGACAAATAATAATATAACAGAAGTAATCTTTGGATATGGTTTGAAACCTAGTAAGGTAATAATTCTTGGTTAAGGATTACTTATAAAACAAAGAAAGACTCTAATGGTTTTGCATGAATATGTATTATAAACCCTTTTAAACAAAGATCATTTTCTTGTTATATAGATAAAATAAAGATAACATGCATGGTATGGGTAGCTATAGACTAGATTTTAATTAATGATAAGTGTTATATTAAAAACATTATATAGATACAAAATCAAATTGGACATTGTATCAATTTATTCACATAGAAAACAAGAGAAACTACCACACAGATATTATGAAAATAAAAGAAAAAAAACATTTTTCATAACCCTTAAACGAAACAATATTGACACCTAGTGACATCTAATATGTTTCTATATTTATTCTAATACTCCCTCTTAATTGAGAAATGTATTTTCTACAAATTTGAAATTTTGTTTTTCCAAGAGACTTTGTAAAGATGTCTACTACATTATCATTGTATTACAATATGCCAAGCCAATTTCTTTTGAGTGTATCTTGTCTCTTACAAAATCATGATGTGTCTCAATATAATTTGGTTTGATATGGTACATTGGATTGTTTCTTAGTTTCACTAAACTTTGGTTATCTCATTTGATAACTGTTGGTACTTTTTGTTCTTCTCCTAGTGGCACTCCATAAATCTTTGTACTTAGATTCAATGGATGAAAAAGAAAGAGTTGGTTTCTTCTTGCTTCTCCATGACATGATTTTGGATCCAATTTTGAATACATAGTGTGTTGTTGACCGTCTATATTCAAGATATCCTACCCAATATGAATATGAATAATATTTCAACTCAACATTAAAACAATCAAGTTATTTAATACCAAAATTAACACACCCTTTCAAATATCAAAGGACTATCTTTCTCATTTCCACTTTCATGAGGCTTAACCATGAATTGACTAAGTATACTAACTCAATATGCAATATCTAGCTTAGTTGTAGTGAGATAATTCATAATTCCCACCAAGTGTCGATACAAGGTACCATCCATTTCGTTAGTTTCATCATCACTAATGAGTTTAATATTATGCTTTAATGAAGTAGAAACTAGTTTACATTCACTCATGTTAAACCTCCATTTTATCCTTGCTTTGTGTGATCAGTGTCTTACAATATTCTCTCCATACCTCAAGGCCTAAAAAATAATGCAAATAAGGTCATTATTCTCAAATTCCTATGACAAAAACCTTTTGATTTCTTCAATAAACCAATTAGAATTTTATGTTATGATGAGATCATCCACATGTAAAGAAATAAAAACCGCATGACCAATTCCATCATTCATGATATAAATATTTGAATCACGTAAATACATTCAATAAATTCTTATTGAAAGAAGAAAGTATCCGTTTTCATATAGCATGACTTGGGTGTGTGTTTAAGTCCATACAATTCTTTCTTTAACCTACAAACAAGATGCTCATATTGCTATGGTTACACTAGATAAATCATCCATTCAAAACAACTAACTTAACATCCAACTAATGTAGTTTTCAATTATACATAGTAGTCATTGCAATCATTAATCTAATGGTATTCATCTTAGATACAAATGCAAAAGTATCTTCATAATAAATTATGTCTTTCTGTGAATGACCCTTTGCAATAAATTATGTCTGTCTGTGAATAACCCTTTGCAAAGGATCTAGTTTTTTACTTGTTTTGCAACGGATCTAGTTTTTTACTTGTTACGTTGAAAGGCTTACACCTATTGGAGATGGGCATATTTAATGATATTTTAATCTACAATCTTAATCGAATGGCTAGCATTTGAAGATGCTCGCATATTCTTGGTAGTCTTCCTAAATCAATGAATAAAATTTAATCTTCATAACTTCCTTGCATTTTTAAATACATGCATTAACATTTACTTAATCATATTAAAAAATTACTCTTTAATCATTTGATTTCCACGCTTAGATAACTAACAAACTTACTTGAGATTAAATATTTACTTCACCATTAACCTTTTATCTTTTTACATTTCCGCCAAATTTGGGCACATCTCCCATACAGATATAGACGCTACCATATTGGTCGGTTCGCTCATATTATGTTAACTTTGCATGCTGTTTAATTATAAAATCACCATCCATTTTTTGTGATCCTAGAATCCCAAAAAAATCTAGGAACACTGGGGTAATCTCATTGAAGCAAATGCCGAGGGCTCATGATTTTATAGATTTAATCTGGAGTCCTTTCCATTAAAAGGCATTGTTTAGACTGATCAATCAAGTTTTTTTTAAGAGTTCCCGATGAGAGCCTAAATGTTGCCATTCTGTGTAATCCATCTAGCATAGTGTGCCTTGAATATTTGGATTCTCTGAGTAACTATGTACACACTTTCCATTTGTTTGTTTTTTAAAAATAATGTGGAATTAATAGTTAAAATCTGATTTTCTCATATACAGGAAGATGGCATAATACAATCTAAAGAAGATGATGTCTGATTGTTCTATTTTATTGGAGAAGAAATAACCCAACTTTTGGCTCGCGACAATGTTTTGGACGGATTCAATCATCGCGTGCAGTCTTCGGCTTGCCATGGCATCCATAAGAACCAGCAAGCTAATAATGATCATATTGGTGGCACTTCCAAATATGATTTAATAATTATGTTATCGTGATTTTAAAAATTCGATTTCCGATTGCAATTTAGTTGGTAGATTTAAATCTCTCAATTTCCACTGACAATTGCAATTCATGTGATAGTTTTAAATCTGTGAAACAATGGTCTCGCCAATGGGAAATAGCTTTCTCGTGCGTGAATTGAAATTCATTTGATAGTTTTAAATATGTGAAACAATTGTCTCTCTAATTGAAAGTAGCTTTCTCCTTAGTGAATTCGGTTACAGACATATTTTTAAGTATTTTATTGAAAGACTACAGAACAATTTTGATTTTTTATTTTTTTTTTCTTTCACAGGAATCAAAGTGATAAGAATCTATACATTAAAATATGGAAAAGATTTTAAGTTGATAGATAATATTTTATAATAGCACAGCTGCAAAGTGGCTGGTAAACGCAGAAATAAGATGGCTGGGCGATCCAATATGAAACACACGGATAGTCTATGAGGAAATCCAAAAACTAAATGTGGTAATTAGAAAGGTTAATCAGTTAAACTTGGCAATCATATGGTGGTACAGTAATTTATTAATATGATTAGGTAAATGTTAAAAAGTAAACACATTAAAAGATGCATTCAAAAATACAAGGAAGTTATGAAGAGTAAATCACATTCATTGATTTGGGAGGACGACTAAGAATATGCCAGCATCTTCAATTGTTAGCCATCATATTAGAATTTTAGATTAAAAGGTGATTAACTGTGCCCATCTCCAATAGATATACTCCTTTTGGCTTAATAAATGATGATGAGAATATTTACATTAAAATAGGAAAAGGATTTTAACTTTATCAATGATCAGACTTAAAATCTTTTATATAGCTGTAAATAAATTTAGCACCGCTAAGTAGTATTTATTACACAAGCTTGTGTAAAATCCCCGAATTTTGGCATGCAAAATCCCCAAAGGCTTCCTCTTTTGACATGTAACTACAAAATCCTTAAACTTATTAGGTCTAGGGTTATTCGTATTACTCTTAGGAAATGTTAAACTTATTAGGTCTAGGGTTATTCGTATTACTCTTAGGAAATGTTAGTATTTTGAGATATACTTGCAAAATCCTTAAACTTATTAGGGCTAGGGTTCAATAGTGGTATTTATTTTAGGGTTAGGGAAAGATTGATTGGACCAGAGGATGTCTTCATCTTATTTTGTTCGATGTCCGTATGATTTTGAAAGTATTCTGTATGATTTTGAATGTATTATGTTTAAGCTCGATATGATAGTCCATTTGCTTTTTACGATAAACCAATGAACATTGCCCTTCATATTTTTGAACACTTTTTCTTTATAGAATAAACCAATGAACATTGCCCTTCATATTTTTGAACACTTTTGTCTTTTACAATAAACTATAAAAGCATTCGGTTCCATGGCACACTAGACAAGCTCTATTTGTTAAGAGTAAATTCATAATAAAATGTTGAATATAATTTCAAATTGTTTTTTCTATCAATGTCTTTAGAATGAGTATAAGTTGTTATCTCCAAAGTATTAAATAAGTCTAAATTTCCTATCTTTTCAATAGTGTTTATTCTAAAATATTTATGATTAATTTTAAAATACTTTAAATCTAATTATAATTATATAATATATGTATCTACAATAATTCACAACTTAAATGAAAAAATATTTTATTGTTTTAACATTTACTATTTATAATGTACATGACAATATAATATATCAATTTCAAATGTATTTTATTAATAATATATATTCTAAAATATCTATAATTAATTTTAAAATACTTTAAATATAATTATTCTCTCTAATTAATTTTAAAATACTTTAAATTTGATTATTTTCTCTCTATATATCTTAACCTATGTATAATATTAATAAATATATTAATAAATTGTAACATCCTACTCTGGAGCACCGAGCGAACTTATTATTTGAGGACACTTTCTCGCAACTGATCCGGATTATTATGCTATTAAAACTTTTGATTTTGATTATGAGGCATTATGGCATGAGGACATGTTGTTTTTCCGCCTCGACATAGACGGGTACTATTGACTCGGTTTTACTAAGTGTGCAGGATTATGGACCAGAGGATGCTGAGGCATCGATGGAACCCCTTGGACTCCGGGTCGGGTCGAGGAGTGTACCATTGGGGTTTCATTGTTTCACTGTGATTTTAGTGCTTTTGATTAGAGGATATAATATGGATATGTTCTCACATGACTTGTTGATGATGCAGGATGACGATAGCTTTCCGACCAGACTCACATGTGGAGTAAAGGAGTCACGCACGACTACTAGAGATGTTGAGGGAGAGGTGTAGACAACAACCCTCTCACAGCCTACTAGCACTCTCGCCGTGGCTCGAACTGTAGGTTAACGATTACCTAGTTTGAGAGGACCCACGATGTCGTGAGGGCAGACTACGACAGTCACTCATGATGATTCTAAGGGGTACGCAATAAGGTGGGGGTCTTATTCCTTAGAAGCCCTTAGTCTCCCACAAGTTCACCTAGCGGAGTATTGACTCCAGGGGTTATTGATATCTACCAAGTCAGTCAAGAGGCGAGTGGCACCCTTGGATCACGTAGTGCATCCTGAAGGGCACATCGTGCAAGGGACAAGATGAGGTGAGTGGCACCCTTGGAGCACCTAGTTTGTCCTGAAGGGCATGTTGTGCTATTGATGATAGAGGGATGAACCTAGATGGCCTTAAGATGAATAACATGTTAAGTAATTCTTAAAACAATTTCCCTAATTAAATTTCACCCAGTACGAAATTTAAGGCCTAAGTCTAAATTACGTTAGTGGTAAAATTTTGTCTTCTAAAAAAAATAAAAATAAAAATAAAAATAATAAAAATAAAAGCAACTTAAATAATAATTATGATCTTCGTGAAATCTTGTAACATGAAGGGAGTAAGAAATTTAATTTATTCATAAAAAATAAAATCTGTGGATATAAAATGTAAAGAGGGAATTAATTGTTTTATCTTTTTGATAATTTAAAATATACTAATTTAATGATAAAAGGAAAAAGGGGTTAAATTCCACACCGCCCTTTGTGAGTTCTAATTTAAAAGGGGAAAGAGGGAAAATATTTTTTTTTTAGGAAACTAAGAAAAGAGGTAACATAAAAAGGGAAGGAGGGGAACTTAAGGGAAAAAGGCGGAAGGTCAAACTTAGTAAAGTATCTACCATTTAAGAACCTTCTAGTTTAAGCTAAACCAACAATTTAATAAAAGGAAAAGCTATTAAAACCTGTAAGAGAATTTGGGGACACCCAGGAGTGATTCTAGGAGTAACTCTAGGTGGGTGAGGGAAATAAAGATAATTAATAAATTAAAGAAATCAATTTATGGAGGAATGAAGGGGTTGGATGACACTTGTACGGAGAAGAATTTTTAGGATTTTATTTTTAAAACTTTAATTAAATGAGATTTTAGGAAAGAAAGAAAGTTTGAAACTCTATAAGATAAAGGAAGGAGAAGGATGAACGATCATATTCTATTTGCGTAACGTTACGCTGCAAAAATATCTACTTGACTGATTTACTTATGGGAGTTGGGATACCCAGCTCGGAGAGGAGTGGTAGCTCGGCCTTGCGAGGCGAGCTGGGAGCTAGTCGAAATATCTGGATAGTGTGTGTGGCCCCTTTGCGGCTCAGGGGGCTAAGGGGGAAGAAGAGTACCACTAGCATTGGCTGGGAGGTACCGGTGAAGTCTCAACGGTCGACGAGCAGTAGTTGCACAGAGTGCGCGGACATCATTCAGAGCAGGCGATCAAGAAACGGTATGCTTTTTTCATTTTGTATGGTAGAATATATTAGGACTTATGATTGGTTTTGTATAGTTAATGGAGAAGTAAACTAATGTTTTTGAATGAAACTGTTCTTAGCCTAGTTCAATGGTTGTTGTCTCCTATGGACTTTGTTTTCTCGCATGTCTTGACTACCTGGCTGTGATTGATTGTGACCTTAATGGTTGTTTTCCTTTCGTCCTTAGCTCCTCAGTCCTCGCATGAGCAGTCGGCTAGGAGCTTCATCTACGGTTGTCGCCTTAGCGTTAAAATACCTATGGATCTCAACGCCTTGATTTTTTGTACGAGGATGATGAGCGAAGGGCGAACCTGTTAGCTGTCTACTCTGTTGTTGTCCATGGTTGATTGTTGGTTCTTCTTCTTGATGCGTATTAAATGACCTTGAATTTGATTGATGTCGAAGCTCCTTTGGCTCTGCGTTTCTATCATGTTTAATGATAATTTTATCCTGCACTGGTCAAGGCATTTTCACTGTAGATGGTAACGTTTTCCTTCCTTCCTGCATATTGGTGGATGCTCATATTATAGACTATGTCTTCCTACTGAATGCCCAAGTTGACAATTATTAGTGACTGATGTTTATTGTAGTTTTACCATGAAACTTTACCAACTAAAGGGGACTGTAATGGTTGTTTATACCTGTACCTTTGCGATTTGTTTTATGAATGGTTGTCTAAACATTCCTCGAAAAAATCATAATTGTGTATTCGTTGTATTTACTTCTGCGGAACTATTTTTATGTGATGGCTGTATAATCTCTTCCTCTGCAAATTTTTTTTATGTAAAGGTTGTATTAATAATAACTCTATGATTGTTTTATGAATGGCTGTAAAAACACTCCTTGGAAAAATCGTATTCGTGTATCCGTTGTATTTACTTCTGTGGAATTATTTTTGAGTAATCGATGTATAATCCTTTCCTCTGCAAATCGTATCTACGTAATGGCGGTCGTAATATAACTCTGTGATATGGTATTTTTGTAACGGCCATATTATTTTTTCCAACTTTGTTTTCTCCTTCTGAGTTTGCTGAGGACAACCTGTTTTTCTTAGAAGTGAACAGTCATGCACCCAGTAGACCAAACACACTTGAAGATAATTAGTTTCTTGTTGAAATCTTCGGCGAATCTACCATTTGCTTTTCCTGACAGCGAAATTTCAAATGACACAATTAACATAATTAGTGTAATGTGTGGAATCCTTGTACCTTTGTCGTTTTCCTGGATAACATGCACATATACGAACACGTTTGTGTTAGCCTTAGAACTATGGGAGACTTAAGTTTTTCCTCTAAAACCTGTAATTCTTTGTTGGGTCATTTCCCCCTCGGTAAGGAGGACCAGGTTTGACGCACCTGTATGCGTTCGAATTCCGTTCTGAGATAGACACGAATTTCATGGAAATGAACTTCGATTTGCATGACAATGTAGGTGCAGGGACCCAACACCTATTCGATAACTGGAGTCCCGATAGGACTGCGAAACTTCCTGGAAAATGATGTCCTTCCTCTTTTTGATTTTGGTTGATTTCAAGAAATAATAGTTGCATGATATAACTATCAATACTTGATTCATATTAGATAAATAAACTATTCCTTCAATTCAAAATTTTGGAGCAACATTCTAATTAAAAAGGATTATGTTTCTTATTTATAGAAAATAGTATCTTTACTCTTTTTTTTAATGATCTAAAATGCTCCTTATTTTTATGGAAAAAAAAAATTTGTGTGACCATGTAATGTAAACAAGTGAAGCTCGTGCCCTTGAAATTATATAAAAAAAAAAATAATATAAAATAATTATAAAACATTAATTATCACTGGCATTATAATTACTCCCACTGCAATTATTGTCCTTACTCGCACATTTGTCACGAAGCATGTTTCCGCGCCTTGTTTAATTTTGGTAAATGCATCAATTAAATTGATATATGTTATTCAAGTCAGACTGTCGTTGAAGGCAGATGTCATTTTGGTACCTAGAATAAAGATAGATGCATGTGGAGTTTATTAAGTTAATAAATGCTTAGTTGTTGCTTCCGGCCTTGATGATGTAATGTGTTATTGCTATATTAAATGTTTGGTTAATTGTCATGATTAGATGCCTTGTTAACTGCTTTATTATTGTGTCAATGGTAGCATTCCACATCAAGATTGTTACTATTGTTATTTAGTTAATGGCCGACGGTGTGTTGGACGTTAAGTCATTAATAACATGTTAATATTAGACCTTGTAGTTGATATAGTGAATATTGTTTACATTTGACAATTGTTAAGGTTAAAGCGTATTAATGTTAGATTATATTGGTAGTTAGTGTCTATATCATGATCTATACTTGCTAGTTGGGTTGCTTTTAAGGTCAAAATTAGAATTGCTAATTGTTGACTAGTTGGGATTTAGACGGGATAATTGATAAGTTATTAAAGCTTGGAATCTTAGATATTGACCCTTCAGCCTTGAATAATGGTTGGTTGTTGACGGATTTGTTTGGCTTGCGCTTCTCATTGAGGGTGTGGTTTTTCATTTAGTTGCTTGGTCTGCCGGTGTCGGGGGATGTAGACACCTCCTTGTTCCTCAGAACAGTCGCCAGCCTTGAGACCTTAAATGGTCAAAATCGATGGGAACCTAGGCTTGAGCACTGCTTATGTGTCCTGGAGGTCATAACCATTGCAGGGTAGGACGGGAGGGTAGTCACTCTTATTCTTCGTAGGTTGAATGTTGTACGCTACTTCAGGTGCTTGATGTGATTTTACGATTGGTCATTATGTTGTTGTGGTGTGAGTTGCTTGCGTTGTGTTCATCGTCGTGTTGCAATGTTGAGTATAATGTCATTATCACCTTCCTACACACACACCAAAAAAAAATAAAAAATGAAGGATGCTTTTATCGGTTGTACATCGTAGGAGTCATTCTATCAGATGGGGTGTTACATAAATACTTATTCATTTCCATTAAACAATAATATGTACCTTGTACTATATAAAAAAAATCCATGCAAGTTTATTGGTTGTTTTACAATGGTTCGCCACTTAAATGACGAGGAACATTTTATGTTAGTATTATCATACCCTTCTTTGTCTCTATCATTAAGAAACTAGTGAATAGTCACATAACTAAATATAAAGTCATGAGAGTTTATAGCTTTCAAAGTTATCACCCAATAGTTTTTTTATGCAATTGATTTGTGAATGTTTTCTACATTAGGTGGGAAGGGACATTTTCACTCTATTGTGTTAGTATTATCATACCCTTCTTTGTCTCTATCATTAAGAAACTAGTGAATAGTCACATAACTAAATATAAAGTCATGAGAGTTTATATCTTTCAAAGTTATCACTAGATAGTATTTTTATACAATTGATTTGTGAATATTT
>ML818450.1:0-30394 GCA_009831015.1 Picea engelmannii | reverse complement strand
AATTAGTTTCATCAACACTACCATAGGATGACAACTATTTTTCATTTTACATTACCATAACTAATACAATGACCATCACATTACATCGGATGTGTTATATACGTCAAATTCAGTAACCTTACCCTAAAACGATAACATGTCAATATCAACCATCTCATTACCATCAACATCAATATTAAGAGTTTCATTACATCATCAACATATATCATTAATATTAACTTGACCGCAAGCATTAACCTTAGGCATTACATCACCTTAATCATTGCCCGACACCATAATAACCTTAGCATTAACTTGGCCATGATCATTAGATTTAAGTATTACTTTACATTGATCACTACCCTAATACAGTAATAATAACACCCATCCATTTATATCACAATATCCGGGCCATGATTTACAATTACATCACCTCTTATATGCTACAACCATAAAATTACAATGGCCTTACATGAAAAACATTGCAAATAAACGTGAGGAGCTCACAATTCGATGTCATCAATGATCATAAACTTCCTAGTATTTATTTATAAATAGAAATAAGAATGATTGAAGTATAGTACATAAACCCTAATGGGTTATTATTCTTTCTCAAGATATAACTCTTTGCATAAATAAATGTGAGCATAGTAAGGAGGAATCATATAAATATTTAAGGTTGCAACAATAGAAAGTGGAAATATATAACTCATTTTAAGTGCGGATATAGCTAGAATAGAAAATATTATTTGAGCACCTATAACTACAAATTTAATACAAGAGGGATAACAAAATACAGATTTATTATACTCACAAAATTTCTAAAGAGGATATAACAATGAAAATACCTTGCAGGCACAAAGGAGAACCAACTTTAAGATATATAATGATCATAACAAATGGAACCCATTGAATTATAATATCTCCCTTGCAAAAAAACTGCGAAATAATCTAAATGGTTTATGAAAAATAAGCCCTCTTACACACATTCCAAACCAATGAAAATTATAGTGATACCCCTGAACAAAGAAGCTTCCATTAGAGTTTACACAGGTCAATCCTTCAATTCTTGCTTCCACTAAATCCGATCAATAATTTAAGACAAATCATAATCAACCAAGATCCAGCTATAATAAAAACATTCATTCACAAACAACAAAGACGCTTAGGTAAAGAAATTATCTCCCAATCAGCAGGACGCACAGGTGTGATTAAACTCCTGTCCAAGCAGCAAGACGCGCGGGGGTATGGTTGTCAAAAGTTCAGGTTTCAGGTAAGAAGTTATGTTGTTGCAATAAAGACACTTTCTAATTTACGAAAATCTCCCAGCTGGCGTTAAAGATTCGGTGACCAAGACGGGCACTGAAATGCTAGGCTTAACATATAGACAGAAAGAAATACCACTCGGCGCATTAACATGCTAGAATCCACCGCTACACCAACGAATTGACCCCGAGTCTCGAGGGTTTAAAGCACATCAATCAGCACACAAACGCTAAATTAAAAGCAAGAAAAAAAAGGGGTAAGAGCGAAATAAGTTTGCTAACTAAGTTCATTTTACATCACCGCGTTTTTCCCTTCCCCACACAGCAAAATCACAAATGTGTTTTACAACACAGTGTTGGGCATTCCCACACACAGCAAAGCACAATTCGTTTTACATGACCGCATGTTGCATTTCCACACACATCTAATTACCATTTCGTTTTACATCACAACGGTTGCATTCCACACACAACAAAAGCACAAATTCGTTTTACATCACAGCGTGTTGCATTCCGCACACAGTAAATTACCAAACACAAATCCCAGATTTCTCACTATTACACACAGGGATAGTTTGTTGCGTTTACATCGCCTCCCTATGCACGCATCCATGGTTTAAACTCACCAGGGAAGTTACCGGAATCAGGTATCAATCACCATCATTTAAATATGACATAGGTTCTGATACCCAGACGAATTCCCCCGTGACTACTACAGGATGACTGCGCCAATACTGGCCTCCAAGTGCAGCTATCAGGCATCCTAACTATGGCTGTGATTTCCCAAGACGGTGAAACTGTACATCAATAGAGTAAGTGCGAAATTTCCATATCACGGTTATGCAGCCGCGATGAGTATCACAGAACCCAAGGTTTCAGTCAATGAAAACACCATCAATAATATAAAACGCCCCAGTCACAAATGGAAACGCCCACAGTCAACGAAAAATCGCCCACAGAGAAGTAAATAAGTCCACAGTAAAGTAATACACCACAACAAAATGCAAAAACCAGCACAGAAAGGTAGAACGCCCACGACAAGGTAAAAACACCTAGGGAAATGTAAATATGAAGACAACAAAAACGCAAGGCACAGCGAGAGATCGTACCGATCCAAGGAAGGTCATAGAAATCCATCAACAATCATTCAGCCAAGCTATAACAAAATTCAGTCATGAACTAAAAATCAGTTTACCCATTTAAAACACATGCAGATCTAACCATATATCCAAATGCCTCCTACTCTACCAGAAATAAAATCATAACGTTGCCTTTCGCCCGCTTCGAATGACGTCCCGCTCTCCATGCCGCGTCCCGCTCTCCGTGCCGCTCTCACTCGCCGACCATAGAAACCTCACCTGTACCTCCCAGCCAATCGCTAGGGGTACTCTGCTTCCCCCTTAGGCCCCCGAGCCGCAAAGGGGCCACACAAATCCATAAGGTATGCCTAGCTTCCCAGCTCGCCTTGCAAGGCTGAGCTACCACTCCAATACAAGCTGAGAAAATCCCAACTCCTCACAAGCAATCAGTCAACTCACAATTCGGCAACGTAACGATATGCTAACCGCCCATCTCTCTTAGTCTCATCTCCCCTTACTTTTATAGAGTTTTGAGACCCACCTACTTTCCTCAATCAATTATTTTCTTTAATTTATTAATTTCCTCATTTCCCTCACCCACCTAGAATCGCTCCTAAATTTACTCCTAGGTGTTCCTAGATCCCCTTACATGCTTTTAGTAAATTTCCCTAAAATGAAGTTGCTAATTTAGTTCATTTTAGGACGTTCTTAATTGCAGATTCCTTACTATATTGACTTTGCTTTTTTTTACCCTATGTCCCCTTCTTTCCTTTACTATGTTTCCTTTATTACTTAGTTTCCCTATTTTTATTATTCCCTTCTTTTTTAAAACCAAAAAGGTAAATGCGCTAATTAATCTTTTCATTTATTATTTATTTAATTATCTTTTGTTCTTTCACAAGTTAGGAAATAATTTCTTCGTTGAAAAATTTCGAAACCATTAGTTTTAATTTAATTCTTACTCTCATTATTTACCCCAAGAATTTTATGAAGACCTAACTATTACTTCAGTGGGTTTTTGTTTGAATTTTATTTTTATGCTAGGGCCTTTTTCTTTAAGGTTACACTAAAATTCTTTACCCTAGAAAAGTCTTAGGCTTAGGACTTAGATTCTGAGCTAGGCGACAATTGGTTAGGGAAGTTGTTTAAGGATTTCTTAAGGAGTTAATATCTTAGGGCCATCTAGGTTTGGTTCTTCATCATCATCGATGCGACATGCCCTTCAAGACGCACTACATGCTCCAAGGGTGCCACTCGCCTCGTTCGTTTCTTTTGCGTGACGTGCCCTTCAGGATGCACCTCGTGCTCCAAGGGTGCCACTCGCTTCTTGTGGTTCCTTTGCGTGACATGCCCTTCAGGACGCACCACGCGCTCCAAGGGTGCCACTCGCCAACTTGATTGATTGGTATACATCTATAACCCCTGGAGTCAACACTCCGACAGGTGAGCTTGTGGGAGACTAAGGGCTCTAAGGAATAAGGCTTCCGCCTTATTGCGCGCCCCTTAGAATCATCATGAGTGACTGTCGCAGTCTTCCCTCACGGCATCGTGGATCCTCTCGAACTAGGTAATCGTTAACCTACAGTTTGATCCACGGCGGGAGTGCTAGTAGGTTGTGGGAGGGCTGTTGTCCACACCTCTCCCTCAACCTCTCTCGAAATCGTGTGTGGCCCCTTTACTCCATATGTGAGTCTGGTCGACAAGCTATCGTCAGCCTGCATCATCAACAATCATGTGAGAACATGTCAACATCATATCATCAAATCAATGAAATATCACAGTAAATAAATCAACCCAAATAGCACACTCCCTCACTCAATCCGGAGTCTAAGGGGGTTCCACCGATGCCTCTGCATCCTCAACGTCTGAAACCCTGCACACTCAATGAAATTGAGTCAACAACACATGTCTACATCAAAGCAGTAAAAACATCATGCCATCTATCATAACGCATCATAATCAAGGATACATGGTTTAACATCATATAAGTCCAGATCACTTGCGAGCAAGTGTCCTCAAAGAATAAGTTTTCTTAGTGCGGCAGAGCGGGATGTTACATAAGTGTGGCCATTTCCAATTATAAAATTTTGTTGACAAGAATTCTGGCAATGATTTCAGATAGCAAAAAAAAATTACTATGAGAACATCTGCCACGATCTTACCTCTTCCACATATTCATATCATTTACCAAATTTTTTATAGTGAAGAAACCCAACAATCTGGTCTCTATGCATAATTTTCTACAACGATTAGATAATGAGAGTGGGTGGCTCCACCTCTTCAGTACTAACGTTCTTCCATTCTCTGCCAAACACTGCAGGCTGCAACATCAATAATGGATGAAACTCTACCAACCAAAAATATCGTTGACAAATCTGACGCTCTCTTGACCTTTGATTAACACACAGAAAGCTCTTCGGTAGTAGGTTTCCACATGGTGGATCCTCTATTCGCCAAATGATTGTCTTTCACTCCTCCATGTGTGAAACAACTTTATCATGCACTGGATGATTGAGTTCTGATACCAAATTAAAATACACCACAAAGTCAGAAAACAAAGATCCAAACTCATCTACTTCTACTTGAGGGAATTCTCTCACTTTCTCAATATTTTTGTTGAAATATGTGACATTTATAAGAGGTATTTCAATATTTTTGTTTAAAGGATATATTTTGTTGGGATATTTTCTTGGATTTATATATGTTGTGTTGTTTTTTATTAATATATATGTGTTGTGTGACTTTGATTAATATAGAAAATTAACATCTAATAATACTTAATTTGGGGTGTCATACACCAATTTAATGTTTAATTTTACAATGATCTTAAAAATAAATTATTATTATTAATAATATGTAAATTTATTAATATGTTTCTAAATTTATTATAACGTAGTGTTTTAATACTACATTAAGAATAAAATTAAACAAGTAAATTGTACATTATTATATTTATAAATTGATATTAAGAGATGAATGATCCTTTGTCATTAAAAATTTCCTTAAATTGTTCCTACCCTACTATATTTATTCATGGTAATAGTTGTATTTTTTTTTTTTTTTTTTTGTTACTTATTAATTTGTACCCATAACCTTGAATTCTGATTGTAGTTTGCAACATTGGATTGGTATTTATAATATTGGCATGTTTGTGAATCCAAACAAGTTCGGTTACTCTAATACTTTCTGTTATTTAATTTTTATAAATTCATCTCCAAACAAGTTAGGTTATTCTAATATTTTCTCTTATTTAATTTTTATAAATTTATTTAATGGTTTAGTGTTAAATTTAGTTTTTTAACTTTTTAGTATTAAAATGTCTAAATTTTGTTAATTTTATAAAGATTTCTAAATTTCGTTTTTCTTTAAAGTTTATGGTTTTAAAAAATATCAGAAAATTATTTATATGTGAAATTCATTTTATATTTTTTACAATATCAACTTTTAACCATCTTTTAGTTTTATTTTAATTACATTAATAAAATTTAAAATAAGAAAATTAAAAACTTTTAATATGAGTTGAATTAAATTAGTTTTTATTGAAGGATTTCAATTATGAAGTAAATATGAATGAAGAATTTTAACAAAGAACTTTATAATTTCATTGAATTTTAATGGTGAGGAAGTTAAAATTTGAAAAAGTGGTTTAGTAAATCATGTTTATATGTTTTTTCTCTTATTTGTTTTGTTATTTTCAATATGAACACTTCATCACACATTTTAAAGCTTATGTTTGTTAAGGGGAGGACTAACAAATTAATTTTAGAGAGTTCTTATGAACATATAGAATTATTAGAGAGTAAGGAGAGAAGATAAAATTCAAACAAAATTAGAGGTAATGCTTGATAACAAATTTAGATTATTACAATATAATATTCCGACTAGATAATATAATATGGAGGCTAGAATACAAGAAATGGAAAACAAAAACAGTGAACCCAAGGAGAAGAGGTAGAAGAAAATCTCAACATGAGACATAGAATTAAAGAACTAGAAGAAAAATTGACTAACAACTTGGCCCTAATTAGTTTGGAGAATAGAATTCATATCAAACCCATCAAAGAAGAAATGAATAATTCAATCAATAATGAGCATAAAAAAAACCTTGAACCTATAATTTTTTGTATAAAGGAACAACAAGATGAGGACAAGCTAGCAATAGTAAATGAACTAAAAAATAAATCAGAAATTGAAACAACTTAAATCATAGAAGAAAGAGGTTAAACATAGGTTGATCTCTGTGAAAGTAAGTTGTAATGACCATAAATATGATATATTAAGTAATTAGCCAAGCTTAAAAGGTTTACAAATGTTTATAAATGAAGATGTCATTCCATAAGCAAGAGAGAAACAGAAATAGACAATAATTAGAAACTCAAAAACTATTGGTAGAAATAAAAACTATAATGATAATAATAAATAAGAATTTGGGACACATAAATAAAATTCTAGAAAATTTGCTTTCTCCATATCTATAGACCAAGTTTATTTAAGTGGAAGTTATTCATCATTATTATAATTTTCATTAAAAAAATTATATTTTAATATTTTAAGAATGTTATATTTTAATATTTTAAAAATGTTATATTTTAATTTGAATTATTATATTATAAAAAACCTAAACTGCTCAATATTACTTTTATAGTCTAAAATATTTTCTCATATATATATTTTAATAAAACTTTATTATTCAATATGAAATATTTTAAATTGAATATACAAATTTAACATGACATTAGAAGATGAAGAATACCCAAATTCATAGCGTCAAAAAAAATTAATTGGAGGACAAAGGCTCACGGCAAATGCCAATAGTACTTCCTTGTTAGTTGGAGAGGCCATGTAAAAGCTCAAAAACATTAGCAATAAATTAACCTAATAAAAGCATATATTTTAAATGTAAGGTTTTATTTGTGTAACATATGCACCAATTAGTAGTATTAAATGTTTTATTTTTTTTAATTGTTTTTAGCAATTTTTTTTTGTTTGATTTTGGTTTAAATCTTTTAATGAATGGTTGGATTTGCATATTTGAGTGGTTAAGTTTGTAAAATTCAAGTGTCCACAAGTTTTCAGCAAATTAAATTCATTCATACATTCAAAAATACAATTTAAACAACATAAAATAGATTTTGTTCAAATTTACATCACCTGATTCGGACCAAAAAAAAACGTTTAGCCAACCCCATGGATGCTATAATATGCCAATGGATGGTCTAATACGTTATTTCGTGGTTCGCTGGAGGGGCTAGGTAGAAACCTCAGAAAATAACAAGATGCAAAATAGTGAATGCGAGGCGTATCTTTGGGAAAGCTGGTTACAACTTACAGTGACAAGTTACAACAATTCATTTTCTGGCGTGCAACAAGTTGGAACGGGGCTTAGCTCTACGTCGCTTTGCTCGAAAAGTACGTGGCCAATTATTAAAGCATAGTGGGCGAGAGTTATTTGACGTAGATTTGCCTCGAAGACCTCAATACTGGCGTTTGTCTGTTCTCTGAAATCGTAGTGCGTGCGGATATGATAACACTCGTGATTTAAGAATCCGTGCATGTCTCGATTTCTCGTCCATTGCCAGAAAAGACAACATACAAGAAAATGCGTACTGCTCTCTGTCTGGCCGTGCCCAAGGGAAGAATATGTCAACTAATAGATCTCTTCATCGACTGCTTTTAAACAATTTTATGAGGATCGCTTTCTATTGGTCAAGAGATTCTGATCTCACAGAGCCGGAACAATCATTTATGACAGCCGAAGCTCCCTATTGTCTTTGGTTCTGATTTTCTCCATTATTAAAATACAACAACGTGAGATTGAACATTCGAATCTGATATGATAGGATATGAATATAGCTTAACATATCGACCTTCACATAATTCGTTGATTTTGATACGTAATCGTATCAATATCGTAGCAATTAAGGTTCACTGCCACTCCTTTATTTGTGTCTTTTTCGCCAGAAGTAAACTAAGACTGAAATCATAACTAAAACTCTGAAACGCAGGAAATCTCATAAAGCAGGGACAATTTTTTGCTTATAAGAAGGGCCCGTCTTACTGCTGTCCACTATCTATTTATGAAAGGCCCGTGTAGAGATTGTAAAGATCGAAATAATAGACTTCTATTGTGATTGTGAAGGATTTAGAACAACAACACACCATTTTAGTTTTAACCTTTAAATTACATTGCATTCACATATTGTAGCAGATCTTTCCTGTTGCATGTTTTTCCTACATGATAAAGTGCATAAAACTAAAATCTTGATAAAGAAGTAATACACATAGATATTGCTGGCCGTGATATAGTTGCGCCAGCTGATCCTAGAGCCTGGTACCAGGAGTATTGCCGTGGCCCATCCCTGGGCTATGGCCAGATGATGCTGGGCGAAATGCCATGACTTCAATGCCCTTCTTCATTGCGGGTGCAATTTTATTCTTGGACTCCTTTCGACGCTTTGAAAAGATTTCAGTTCCACCCTCGTTGGTCGACGGTGTTTCAGCCTCGTTGGTTCTGTCGGCGTGGTTATGCACATGGCTACCTTGTACTGACACTTTGAGCTGAGTAGCAGCGAGTTTATTGTTTACCGAAACAATCGGTATTTGCTCCTTCTTCATCGTTGAGCTTCTTCTGATGTATGCATATTGAAAGGGATTGCCCACTTGGTTGTCGTAATGAAGGGCAGGTTGCTGTGGGGGACGAATATTGTTAGGGTTGAAGCCCATAAGGCGAGCTTCCACAGTGAATGAGTACGATAAAATACATGATAGCATGAGAGCGCCCTGTATTGACAACAAACCAGCCTTCATTGTGTCTTTCCGCAATACACAAATGTGTGAAAGGGGAGAAGAAGCTTAGCTTAGTAAATATAGAGTGCCAAAGGTGTTAGAAAAATGGAATCCAGGACAGAGAGAACCAGAAAGGAAAAACGAATGCTCTTTAACGTAGAGGTCTAAGATATTAACACACAGAAGCTTGGGAGACCAAGAGACTCTACTGGACTGTATAACTGACTATCAGTCACATTACACATCAACACACACAAGCCTCCAAACCAGGACATGAATATGACTGTTCAAAAGTATACATAACTACTAAATCTTAATCAACAATTAAATTGTTAAAATTTGCCATTACACCAAAACCTTAAAATTTGCCATTACACCAAAACCTTCAGGTGTTAATAAACTTCCAAATCAACAACATCACATCATCTTGAATGGGCAATTAGTCCAATGTTCCTAGCATGGCTATTAGTCCATTAGAAGTGCGGCGGTTAGTCCAACACCAAGAGGTGCGGCGGTTAATCCAACATAAACCTACTCCTTTGAAGCTCGCAGGATGCGAATTTCACAACAAAAGGGCGCTGTAACAAAAGAACCTACAAACTGCAACGAAAAGAGAACAGTGTGTGTCGAAGGCAGCAGAAGAAGCATGAGTGTGGAGGTATGTGTGAGAATGAGTCGTATTTAAGCTATAACATTTGTCATGCTCTTGCATATGCTTATCACTAAGGTCTAGTCTTTCTAATCAAAGGAATACTCTCCGCTTCTCTGACAGAGATTCCCGTTATATCACATGGAGGGCACTATTTACATTTCTTTTTCAGTGACAAATTCACATCCTTATTTTCACTATTTTAGTCCAATTCGTATGTCGGCTAACTCCGAGCTAGGGTTTCGGCATTATTTAAGCGGAATGCAATGTTCATTGTATCAATTATTTATTGATGGTTGTCAACTTGTCAACTTCTCGCCGTCGCCGCATTCGTCTCTTGCCCTTTCGAATCCGGAGAAAGCCTCCTCGGTTCGAAATAATGAAATTAGTAATTTAGTACGCTATGCCTTTAAAAAGCCATAGGAATATACTTTTGAATCTAGGGTCAGGTTGTTAAATTTTTCTTGGGGATTTAACTCGCCCAATTCCAAATTTTGCATTCTTCCAAATTCAGTCGATGTCAGATTCAGTTTTAAAAACTACGGATGTCGGCGGAGCATGTGAGCTCTGTTCAAACTCATTCGCATGTCTAGCTGTTAGCCAGTTTACATTCATTTATAATTTTCAAACGTTGAGTCCCAGACTCCAGTTGTAAATATGTTGGGCTCAGGTTGATTTGGTGGTCAAAATGTCTTCTCGATTCACTTATATATATATATATATATGTAAATAAATAAATAAAGCTTCGCATGCTTGGCAGGGACTCCTCCTTTCGAAATGACAGCCATGAAACGTACATGATAGAATCTTTTCCTTTCTGAAAGTAGACTTGTCGCAGACTTTGTCTTTTAAAATTCCGCACGGGCCTTCCCAAAATGATAAATTTCCTATTGTTATTTTTGTAAAAAAAATTATATGATTAATTTAGTTGGAAAGAATCAGATCATTCTTAGCAGATCACTTGAGTTAGTCCAATCTAATTGCTAAATATTTTTAAAATACTATATTTAAAAAAAAAAATTTACACATCAATATTATAACTATAATAAAATAAAATAATATTATATTAATTATTTTTTAAATATATGTTAATATAATATTTTAAAAATAAAATAACATTAATTATTTTTAAAGTAAGTGTTTTGTATAATATAAAACACATTAATTAAAATGTGAAAAGACATAAATTATAAATAAGTAGAAAAAATATTTAACATCAATGTTTTTCATTAAATGAATGGAATCAAATTATGATTAATTTAGTTGAACTTCACTTAACATATTTATTTTATTATTCTTACCTAATCACATTATAAAATTACTAGAAGGATATATAATTGCCACGTTTAAATGATTAAGGAGGATTAATATCTATGCAAGCCATGTTTATAACATTAAGAAGCACTGTGCACGGGTTTCATGTTGGGGGTACGCATTTGTTTCTGATCTCTGAACCATCGTCTGATGCCAGGACCTGCCTTTGAACCGTCGTCTAATGCCACCACCTGCCCACAGACGTTTAATATTCACCTAGCATTATCCAGAATGCACCCAAATCATATGCGTTAATAGTCAATTCGTTCTCGCACATTGCTTTGATATTACACAGTTATGCTTTGATATTACACGTATGCCATCCATACCTTGGGAGCGCATGGGGTAATTTCTCTCGTGTTATTTATGCGCGCTCTGTGTTGGAGTCAGCTCAGTCATGACCATGCATAGGGTAAGAATTATTTTTCGATATTTTATTATTATAGGTTTACAAGCATGGTATATCTTCTGATCACTACTAGTCTATCTCACAAGCAATCCACATTGGGTACGTTCAGGGCCGGTATGGTGAGTGCAGTATTCGTCCATCAGGTTGGATCTATTCTGTTCAGGGCCAGTATGGTGAGCGCAATCTTCATCCATTTGGTTCGATCTATTATCTTTCTTCTTTGTTTTGGCATTCTTATACAGAGAACTAATCATACATTTCCAATTAAATTAATAGGAATAGGTGTATTGTGATTGGATATTAATGCAGAGTGGAGCTCAAGGTGTTCATATCGTTGTTCGACAAATTCTCACAAAAAGACGTGGATATTTTTCTGTCAAACGTGTTGCACAAAATGTCTATGTGTTCCTCCCCGAATGTATGGAAACAAAGAAGTATTTCCTCATTACAAAAATTGGAAGACTCAACAAGGTGGCCCCAAGTGCCCTTGGCTTCAATCCAGGGCTCGAAATTTCAACCTTTAGGGAAAAATAATAATAATCCAGAATTCTTATTGTAATAGCTGAACGTACAATGACTGCTCTGCTCTGGATATAGATGAGTAAATATGTACTATGTACATCCTTTTTGTGAGAGGTCCTTTAATTTGAGTGAGAGGTCCTTACATTTTATGGAAAAGTATTAATCATTGTGTACAAAGTAAAAGATGATTCCATACATCTCAATGTGACTAACATTTCCCAACGTCGTACTATGAAGAACATTTCCCAATGTCATGATGTGACGAACATCTTCGAACGTCAAAATGTGACAAAAAAATATGGACGCCGCATTTTAACAACCAGTTTCCCAATTTCGCAAAAGTAAAAGATGCTTCTACATTGTGTCAAGTGCTTCCAAACATTGCATTATGATGAACATTTCCCTACATCGCATTGTGACGAACATTTTCCAATGTCGCAATATGATGACCATTTCCCAATGTCCCATTGTGAGGAACATTTCACAGCGTCACAATGTGAGGAACATTTCCCAATTGTTATCAATGTCCTTAAGAAAAGTATAAATCATTGTCTACAAAGTAAAAGATGATTCCATACATATCATTGTGACTAAAATTTCCTAATGGTACACTGTGACGAACATTTCCCAATGTCACGATGTGCGAACATTTTCGAACATCGCAATGTGACAAAACATTCCTGACGTCACATTCTCATGACAATTTTCCCAATGTCGCAAAAGTAAAAGATGATTCTACATTGTGTCAAGTGTTTCCAAACATTGCATTATGATGAAAATTTCCCTACGCCACATTGTGATGAACATTTCCCAACGTCACAATGTGATGACCATTTCCCAATGTCACATTGTGATGAACATTTCCCGATGTCGCATTGTGATGACCATTTCCCAATGTCGCAACAATAAAAGATGATTCTACAATGTGTTGAGTGTTTATAACCATCGCATTATGATGAATATTTCCCAACGTCGCATTCCGACGAACATTTCCTAACATCGAAATGTGACGACCATTTGCCAATGTCGCATTATGATGAACATTTCCTAGCATTTCTATTTGACGAAGATTTCCCAATGTCTCATTGTGATGAAAATTTTCCAACGCTGCATTTTGATGAACATTTCCCAAGGCCACATTGTGATGAACATTTTCGAACGTTTGAATTTCACGATTGTTTTTCAATGTCGCACTATGACAAAAATTTCTCAATGTCGGATTTTTTTACGAACATGTCCCAACATGACAATCTCACAAACATTTTTGAACGTCGCATATTGATGAACATGTCCCAACGTCACAATGTCACGAGCATCGTCCAAAGTCACATTGTGATGAAAAACTCTCAATGTAATTTTCCATTGTCATAAACATTTATGATTAGTCATTGTCATGGTCAATATTTTATATTTATGTAATAATATATAATTAATATATTTTTACTTTATTACTTCAATATATTAATATATTAATGTACTATTATAAATAAATATATTTTTAATGTTTTAATGCTTTATTAATGCATTAATTAACAATACTTTATTATTTTTGTTGATACTTTATTAATGTATTATTTCATAATGTATAAATATTTTATTAATACATTAATGTATTAATTAATAACATATAAATATATTAATTATAATATATTTAAACACAACAATAATGATTTAATATACTATTATAATTATTACTTAATGTATTTGTTAATATTTTATTAATATATTAATTAATAATCTATTAATGTGTTAATTGTAAAATATTTAAACATTATTATTATAATAATGAGTTAATACATATTATAATATATTAATTTGGGTGATATATTATTACAATATTCATGTATATTTATTTTATTAATGTATCATTACCTTATTATTTAGTGTATTACTCTATTATTCTATAAATATTTTATTTATGTATTAGTACTTTAATATATTTTTTATTACTTTAATACTATTTTAATGTATGGATGTTTTACTCATGTATTATTTTATCAATGTATTACTTTATTATTGTATAATAAGCTATTACTACTTTAATTAATACTTTACATTATACGTTACATTATTTCTGTATTAATACTTTAATAATGCATTGATAATGTATTAATAATTAATATTTTAATAATGCATTTATAAAAATATTAATACTTTAATAATGTATTGATATTTTTTAATGTATTAACTGTGTAATTTATTAATGTTTTAATATCAATATTTATGTTTTAATATAAATATAAATATTAATATTTTAAGGTATTAATAATATTAATAAATTAATTATTAATAATATATTCAATATATAAATTAATTAATGTATAAATTGAATAATATACTTTACATTTTACATTAATATATAAACTAATTAATACATTGCATTATTAAAATGAAAGGTTTGGTACAGTTCAATTAAGCAATATATGATAACAATCCATGAAAGTATTTATTATCCACTTATTGAAATAGATTCAACAAACTGAGAGGAAAGTTATAAGCATTTCCTTTGTGCATAACTTCCATACCTAACTTATGATATATGTGTATAATTTAATTAATATATGATGAGCTATAATAATAACTACACGCGAAAAAAAGAGAAAAAACGAAAAGAGGGATACAAATTGATGGATGAAGTGAAATATCAAGTATTTACGGAGAAAAATATTCATCTATGAGAAAGGAATCAATATACTTTTATGTGAGCATCTAGTCTAATATTTATAGTAGGGGAGTTATATAGGATTATCTCGAGTAAGGAGATTAAGAAGATTTATATATTAATGTAAATTAATATTTTAATTTATACATTATATTAGTACAATACATCAATTTATCATTATATTATTAATGTATTAATTTATTAGTATATTAATATTTTAGCAATGTGTTATTTAATAATGTATTAATTAATTAATTAATTAATACATTACACTATTAACGTATCAATCAACTATATTACATATTAATGTAATGTAATACTTTAATTTATAGATTACATTTATACATTAATTCAATCAATTAGCAACAACCACTTTATAAAAATAGTTGATATCAACAAGTTTTATAAAATGCTTTTCGATTGACTATTGGATACATACCATTTTTCTGACTAATAAAGTTGTTCTAATAAGTGAAAATTAATATCTATTTTCAACATTTCATATAATCAGAAAAGTATATTATAATTTTATTAATTTTTTAAGTTAATATATTTTATTATGTTTTGCAATTAAATTAAAAGAAAAAGATTTTGGTTATTAAAACTTAAAATAAAATAAAATCACTTTCAAATTGATTCGAGAACAAAATTTAATTTAAGTTCAATATAATTTGATAATAGATTTAAATTAAGGTTTGTTTTCTATAGTGTTCAAGATAATTAGATTTTGATTAACAAAATTTAATTTAATTTCAATATAATTTTATAATACATTTAAATTAAAGTTTGTTTTCTGTAGTGTTCAAGATAATTAGATTTTGATTAGTAATATGAAATGGGATTTTTATAAGCACATAATTTTTATAATTAAAATTTTAAATAAAGATATCATGAAAATATTTATGATTTTTTTTTTTTAACTTTTTCTCTTTATTAATGCCTTTTGGATATGGTTTTGGGATCATTAAAGTTTTAGTGGAAAAAGTTGAGTCCAAAAGCCAACCTTATAAAAGAAAAAGAAAAAGGTAATATTTATTTTAATTTTAATATTTTTTAATATAATGTATTAAAATTTTAAAATTTATTATAATTTTTTATTATAATTTTTTTATTAGTTTGAAAAAAAAAAAAGGAAACCATTTTTAAATTTAATTATTATTTTCCAATTCATATCTTGTATTATTTGAGAAACAAGTTGCTTATTAATGAATTAATCATATTTTGAGCTACTAAGATATAGAAAGGGGTTTAATCAATAGGATAAAAAATTGCATTAGATTACACATCTATATTTTTGTTAGTTCATGTATTTTTGTCACAATGGTTTGGGCATTACACATTATAAATGGTAGAGATATGAAAAAAGATGATTCTTTTTAGTTCTCCTAAAGGATTTAGCACTCACTCTTTTCTATCGAACCATAAAGGAGGGAAAGAATGGGTTCACACCCAATAAGGAGATGAATTGGGCGGTCCGGGGGGCGGGGGGCGGTGGTTATCCACCACGAAAGTTTTTTGTTATCACAATAAAGCTATCATATACTAAAAATGGAGCTTAATGTGAAATTTATGTCCTTTTATGCATCCATATTTTTCACACAGTTACATGTGGAAGTGATATCATCCATATCTCACTCACGCATAGGGTGTTTTAGGTACATGTGGAAGTGACATCATCCTCCACTAACTCACTCATTGATAGGGTGTTTTAAAAATATTGGATTATAGAGAGGGGGTGAGGTGATTTTAAACTGAACTAGGGGTATATATATTGTGCAGGTATAGTTGGGGGGTTGGAGGAGTTTATGTCACCAAAGTTTTTGGGTCAAGAGTTAACTGTAATTTAACCATCCAACCCTAACCTTAAACATTTAATTTTTTCATTGAGAAGGATGACTATTATTCTAGGTATTAATTAAAATGGTTTTTAGTCAAAGAACCTTGAATTTAAATTTGTTGCTTGAACATTTTTTAGAGATGTCATTGTTTTTGTAAATAAGGAATTTTGTACAATTTGACTTTTCTTCTATGTTGGCATATTCTATACTTGGGATGAATTCATGAAATTGCGGAGAGAGCATCTTGTATTATCTTCCTAAATCTATATGGGTCTTTTGTAAGCTATAATTCTATTAAATCATCATAAGGTTGGACATAATATTTGTTTTTGAAAGCCTACATAGCTTGAAAATCCTAGTAGTGGGTTTTTGACACCTTTTCTTATTGGAAACATCAAGAGGTTGAAAGTTAGATGTGTTGATTGTTGATTAACAATGTTAGGAAATTTATCTTTGTGATTTTTTTGTTGGAAGTGAAGCATTACATGGAGGATCAAGGCGGTACATATATAATCCTTATATTGTACAAAAAAATTTAATGAACCATGAAAGTCTCTAAATGAACAATAAAAATCAGCAAATATTTCATAGACGGATCTAAATATGAAATAGTCTTATAAGGGGTATAAATTATGTCATATCGAAAAAAATTGTAGGTATAATATTTGGTGCAAATAAGGGTGTATTTTATTTTGAAAGATGTATTGGGAGGGAGTACTATCGATAAAATTTTGGGAGATATAAATGAGAGTGTGGGTACTCTTTAATATTTTATGAACATTTTGATCGATAAATAGGAGGATTATAGAATATCTATCTCACTAACACAAAATTCTCTATAAAATAATTATAACATTAGTTGCTTGGATGACGAGAAATTCTCAACCAGTCAATCCACAAGTCAATTTGGAAACAATGACTCAGAAACATGCAACAAGTTGGGTCAGAGGCAATGCAAGTTAACCAAGTCGAAACTGACCCAAGTCAAATTTACCAAAGTCGGGTCGACCAAGTTGGATCAAGCGAAGGTCGAGTCGACCAAAAAAAACCATGGTCGAGATTTGGGCAGATTAGGTCAACCAATAATGATTGTCGATTGAATGAGGAAGGGAAATCGACCATGAAAGTGCCTTGTCAGAAATCAATCAAACTATGGTAAAATTAATTAGAATAAAGGTGGATTTGACGACCAACCATGAAGGGGAAACTTGTGAATGTTGAATTTAGAAACCATCTAGTGAGGGTAAAGTTTGAAGGTGATTTTGATAACCCATGGTAGAAAAAAAATGTTCATAGGGTGGATTTGATAACCAACCGTGTAATAAAATGTTTTGGAGTGATTTTTGGTGACCCATGACACACAAAAATGTAGGGGAGTAGATTGTAATGCTCAATGACAATGAAAACATTTTAGGAGTCCACTTTGGAATTCGATGATAAAGGACAAACATATGTGGAGAAATTGATAGCAGGAAGAGTTTCAAAATTTTGTATATGGTTCTTGGGTAGCTAATGAACGCCCAAACAACCCCCAACTTTGATATATAGGACATCCATGGTTTAGGGACAAAAAGAAAGTGCCCAATGAGGTGAAGAACGTGCCCGATGACTCAAAAACAAATTAGAAACCCATAAGGAAACAACTACGGATCAGGAAGGCAGTCATCGATTTCCAACTCAAAATTCAATGCATGACTATTGTTAAAGCATTGCCAGGATAGATTACAAACCCATAACGACCATATTCATATAAAATGAACTCAAACAATAATTTACATGAATTTATCATCCCTAAAACATACAGAGATGACCATTAAATTACATTACACGTCATTAACCATTCATGAACAATACAACCACAAACCATTTAATACACTATGTCCCTTGAAACCAATCTACCACATTCCTTTTTTTCCTCTATGAGTCATCCACTCATGCCACAGAATTGTGTCTTCCTTCAACTCCTCAAGACCATGAGGTGCAAGGTCTTCAACAGTCGAAAGTAATCAATGTTCTTCTTCCTCATCCGTCATGGAAGGTTAAAAAAACTTCAAATATTCCACATTTACCACTGAGATGATCTACATATAAGGTGGAATTTTCAGTCTAAAGGTGTTCTCATTCACTTTATCAATGATCTGAAATGGTCCATATCTAAGGGGCTTGAGTTTCTTTGTTTCTCATTGCAGTCACTCCTTATAGAGATAGAGCCACACCTTGTCTCCAACCCAAAATTTATGATCTTCCTTATCTTGA
The DNA here is from genome assembly GCA_009831015.1 of Picea engelmannii. Lineage (NCBI taxonomy): Eukaryota > Viridiplantae > Streptophyta > Pinopsida > Pinales > Pinaceae > Picea > Picea engelmannii. Next base: position 11,635 of record ML818450.1, on the reverse strand, counting down.
TCTTTCCCAACTTTATAAAATTGTTGGATATTCTAAAGATACTCCTATACCATTAGATGCATCTACCTAATATTCTCCATGAATGTGCTTGCCTTCTATTTTTATCCTTGTAGTCTTGCTTCTTCCTTATTTTGTACATACACAATGTCAAATGGTGATGGAGGTATATAACCAAACAAAGTCTCGAAAGGAGATTTATTGATGGAACAATGAAGTGATCTATTGTAAGAGTGTTTAATGTAGACTATATTATCGTCCCAAGTCTTTGGGTGTTGTTTGTTCTACCCTCTCGACAGTTGCACCAACATCCTATTTCCTATCTCTATTTGTCCATCAGTCTGATTATAGAAGGAAGTGTAGTACTTGAAATTTGTATCCTTTCTTTCCCAAAGCATTGTCCAAAATAGGCCCAAGAACCTTCTATACCTATTACATATAATGGAAGTTGCCAATCCAAAATGTACCCAAACACAACTGAAACATAGTTCAGTTGCCTCTCTTCCAAATATTTTCTTCTTACATGGAATGAGCATACATGTTTTACTGAAGCGGTCTACCACAACGAACAAGTAGTCATGGCCACTACGAGTCATAGGAAAACCTTTGAAAAAATCCATGAAGATGCTCTCCCAAGGCCTATTTGGTATTGGCAATGGCATGTAAAAACCGATTTTGTCAATTTTTTTTCTTGCTAATGCTATAAAGAACACAACCCCTAACAAACTTTGCCACCTGATCCTGCATCTTTGGCCAATACACATACCGCTTCAAATTCACCACTATATTTGTCATGCTAAAATGTCCAAGAACCCTCGAAGTGTGTGTTTCTCTCATAAGCTAAACTCTTCTATATGGGGGTATGCATAGTTTGTCCAAATTGTACAACAACCCCTCTTAGAGGTGGTATTCATTTCCTTCCATCAAAACGACCATCCTCTCCTTCAAATTCTTGTAGACTCCTATGAAGTCTTCATCTCCCTCATAATCTTCACTTAAAATTTCATGAGTGAAAGGATCAAGCTGCATTATCATTCCAATTGTTGCAATATTCCTTAGTGGTGGTCGCAAGACCATGTTTGCTAGTATATTTGTGACTCATTTATTGTACTTAATCAATAAATTAAATTTCTACAAGTAACCTAACCACGTGTAATGAGTTGCTTGATGCATCTTGATCTGAATTTGTAGATACTAAATATGTTGACGATCTCTCTGTATGATAGTCTCGTTTCCTAAGAGGTAATGCTTCCATTTCTTTACAGCTTGTACAATTGCAAAGATTTCTTTATCACATGTGGGATATTCAAGAACTATTGCATGAAACAATTTTGAATGGTAGCACACAATCCTTCCTCTGTGCATGAGTACTTCTCCTAATGGATATCCACTAGCATAAGTTTCAAGCATAAAAGTTCGTCGCAAATTCGACATGGATAATAATGGATCATCATTGATTTTATTCTTCAAGTCTTTAAAATCTCTGTGTTGTGTCTTACCCCAATGAAATTTATTTCCCTTGGATGTTATGGCATGCAATGGTGTTTCTACTGTGGAGAAGTTTACAATGAATTTCCTCAAATATTTAGCTACTCCCACGAAACTCATGACCTCTATCACATTGGTGGGAATAGACCATTGACTGATGGTTGCAATCTTGTCTGGATCTATCCTTATCTCTCCTCCAATCATGTGTCCAATATATGTCAAGGAAGCCTTTCCAAACTCACATGTCTGCAAGTTGGAAATCGATTGATTCTTCTTCAAGGTCTCTAGCACATGTGCCACATGTGGGAAGTGATGTTTCCAAGTATTGCTAAATATTGGTATGCCATTCAGATATACCATTATAAGAGAATCAATGAAGGGACATAGAACACCATTCATTAGTATCATAAAAATTGTAGCCGCATTGCATAATCCAAAAAGAATTACTAACAACTCACACAAAATTTGTCTTGTTTTGAATTCTATCTTCCACACGTCTTCTTTTTTGATCGTCACTTGGTGGTAACATGACTTGAGTTCTAGTTCGGTGAATAATTTGGATTGTTGTAGTTGATCCAACACATCATCAATCCTTGGAAAAGGATATATATTCTTTATGGTGATCTTATTCATAGCACAATAGTCAATGCACATTCTCCAGCATCCATATTTCTTTGGCACCATGATGATGGGTGAACCAAATGGTGATGTAATGGGTTTGATGACTTCCTTCTTCCACAATTGTTGTAGTTGTTTCTTTACTTCATATGATTCAATGACAGACTTCCTATATATCCCAATGTTAGGTAGTGGTAATTCTAGAAAAAACCGAATCTCGTGTTCAACCTCTCTCTTGGGTAGTAGTCCCTGAGGATCTTGAAACACTTCCCTATAGGCTTCAATCAATTGTTGTAGTTTCTTTCCACTACATCCTTCCAAGGATTCCTTCATCTCCAAATCATTGTCTTCTCCTTGTTTCTTTCCTTCCCTCAGTAACAGAAATAAAAATTTCTTTGAATTACCTATTATTCTTCTTGCTTGATGAGTAATGAACAAAGAGAGATTAGCTTTTTCCTTGTGTGCATTTATAACATAATTTTTTTTTTCTCTAACTAGATTATACTGGTTCACTCTCCTTATGAAAATTTCATCCCTCACATACAAATATGGAAATCCCAAGATGACTCCACATATGTCTAGAGGAACCACATCTATAACTACTTCATCAACAAAGTTTTCATTGATGGAAAATTTAAATTTGCACTGCTTTCTCATATTCGATTCCACATCTTGCTTTATCCAGCCCAGGGGGTATGGATGTGAATGTTCTTGATTATCCATCCCAATATTATCAACCAACTTTGTATATATCAAGTTGGATTGTGAATCTGCATCAAACAAACAATCTACCTTTCTTTGCTTCATGTCGATTTTAATGTAGAAAAAGTCATTCATCACCTTCTACTCCTTGCAAATACAACTAACTAATGCCACTTCTTTATGAATATTAGTGAAATTAATATTTCCTTTTGAGTCTGATGTACTATCCACATGTTCCTCAACATCCATTGATATTTTTGCTTCTATTTTTTTATTTTTTTTTCTGAAAAATATTTGGAGCGCTTCTCAAGGTGAAATTTCCAACAATTCTCCTTCATCTGTCCCTTTTGATCACCTCCTTTACATTTTTGGATGGAGGGTGTTTCATATTGTTTTGTTTCCACAATATTATTCTCATTCCACTTCTTCTTGTTTTTCTTCTTTCTCTATTTCTCTTGTGGTTCTACTTGCTTGCGATGATTTGTTTTTTGCTTCCACTTGTCTCCCTTAAGGTATTATTCTTGGATACTATCCTCATCAATTGTATTGGGTATAAATATCTTCAGTTTCCTACAAATATGAGGTAATAATTTCCCCCAAATACTTGACTAACTTGTCTGGAATTTTGAGGGAGACACCCATCTGAATTTCTCTCTTCCTGAACTTTGTCATGAATTTTTGCACTGATTGTCCTTGTCTCTTCCTGAAGTAATTCAATACTATTTGATGGTATTCCTCATGTCCTGTTAGATAAAATTGAGATCTGATCATGTTATTGGAAACTTCCCAATCAATCACTTTTGTTTCATTTTCTAGTTCTCTTCTTACTGCATAACTCTCCCACCATGTGAAAGTATGGCCTTTAAGCTTCAACCGAGAAAACAATGTTTTTTCCTTTTTAGTTACTTCATGCACGTTGAAGTACACTTCCATCTATTGTATCCATTGGTTCATATTGATAGCATCCACTTCGACATCATACGGATTGATGTCCACCTTGGCCTCTACATGAAAATGTACTTGAGTTTTGTTGTAGCTCCACTCTCCCATCTTTGGCTTAGTCCTACGCTCTATCTCGGGCTTATTTTCTTCCTTATCTGGGTCTTTGTGACAATAATTGGTTTCCTTTCTCTTCAGTACCAATATTTGTGATGCCATTAATGTCAATGTGGCCAAACTATGCTCAAATAAATCCAACCTCAACTTGGGATCTTCTTCCTCTTCTCCTTCATAATGTTCCCATGACATTCTTGATGCTCTACTTGGATCTAGCCCTAGCAAAAACTATTGTCCCTTTCTTTTGTAATCACTGCAGGTACTTACCATATAGGTCCCAATAAATTCATGTGAACTTATGCTCCAATACCATCTGATCTGCAAATGAGAGTATTATAGCCTATCCATCTCACCAACACAGACTTATCTCTAAAACAATTATAAACCTAGCTCTTTAGATGATGGGAAATTATCGACCAATCAATCCACAAGTTGAGTAAAAAACAAATACAAATGACATACACTACGCAAAAGTCAAGTCAGAAACAAATGACTCAGAAAGTTGTGTCAAGGCGAGTCAGAGGAAATGCAATTCAACCAATTTGAAATTGAACCAAGTAGAATTTACCCAAGTCGGGTCGACCAATTTGGATCAAGCGAAGGTTTGGTCGACCAAAAGAGAAGAATCGACCAAAATAGACCCCAGTCGAAGTGTGGGCAGATTGGGTTGACCAAGGATGATGTTTGGTCAAATGAGGAAGGGAAATCGACCAAGAAAGTACCTCGTTGGAAATGGGTCTACATTTGGTGAAAGTAAATAGAATAAAGGTGGATTATATGACCAAACATGAAGGGGAAATGGCGCAGACCCCCCTTTCCCTTGGGCCGAGATCCGCACAGGATCGTTCTTCTTCGAATATGCATAACCAAAATAGTTCTTTCGGGCCCTCACTAGAACCCCACGGATTCGATCCACAGGTCCTTCATGAAAACTCCACTGGCACAAGAAATGCACCAGGCGTGAGTCTTCACCTCCACATGACCACCAGATATGACCACGAACTTTTCTGAAAAGTGATTTCAGGTTTTGCGACTTCGGGAATCTTGAAGTCACAAGTCTCTTGACTCTTTAATCCCTGAAACCCGAAATGCCGAAATACCGAAATTTTGGTTCTATGTGACTGCGTCCTCCGTGACCACAACCCTTCTCCAAATACCCATTGCATTTCGTGACTTCGGGGGTTTCAACACCAAGATCCCCGGCTCCTTGTCATCAGAAGTGTTGAAAAGTTGAACCTCGAAATACCGAAATGTGTGACCACAAGCCCACTCCAAAGATACGTCGTGTTTCGTGACTTCGGGGGTTTTCAACTCAAAGTGCCCTGACTTCTTATCCATCGAGATTTCTGAAATGTCGAACCCTGAAAGGGTTTGTGAGTGACAAGCTCCCCTCTTGGATCCTATCCGCGTGACCCTATCCCGTGACCCGGTGTTATTCCTCCGAATGCTTTTGGGTTTTCGCGTTTCAGGATTTTTCGATTCCGGCTGCAACAATTCTTAACCCTTATAACTCCCGGGTCCCAGAATGCTGAAATACCAAACCCTGAAATGCCAAAATTCCACTCCAAAGGAAGATCAACGGCTGTGAGCCTCCCCTGATCCGACAACTTACGTTCTTTCAGGATTTCGTGGGTCAAGAGTCCCAACTCTTGCCCTTTGTATATTCCAGTAGCCGAAATGCCAAAATGCCGAAATATCTCGGCTGAGAGATCAACGGTTCATGTCCCTCTTGGACCAATGGCTACGATCCAACTGGATCGACGACCCACATCGTTTCGGGAATTTTCCCGAAACTTTGATCACTCGCCACGTGTCCTCCTTGTGGACAGTCACAATGCTTTCGAGATTTCGTGAGTCCTCACCTTTGCATATACGAGGATTAAACCTCATGCACCTTCTCCTGGATCTGATGGCTATCGGTCTATGCACCCAGATCTTTTTCTCCTACGTGCTCTCCTCTCGCTACTTGGACGTAGATTCAACAGTCCATATCTCATCCTCTACCTGGACCAATGGTAGCTATGCTCCCTCCCGAGCTTGCACTTCTTCCTCCCCCTTGAAATATTTCCAAAGTTTCAAAGGCCTCAACTTTTTCTTTTGCTGCGAAGCCTGTATCCTCGGGTCCCGCCTATATTCTAAGGACACTATCCCTCCTGAAGTTTTGAACTTGAGACAAGTTCACTCTGAGCACACTCCTTGCGCTATTCCTTATGAGCTTAAGAACCTCAGACAAGTTCTTATTCGCACACTCCTTGTGTTGTTGAGTTTTCAGATAACTCAATTGAAGTATTTCTTGCAAAGAAATGCTTCAAACCCTCCTGGCATTCTTCTGCTCGATGCACACCTTGCAAAGCCTTTCTTCACAGAGTGTTCACTAACTCTGTAAGTGCGTTCTCCTTGACACTTCCCTTTCCTTATAACTCAAAATGAAGTTCCCTGGTAAACTCTATGCAACTACTTAATGCCCTCTTGGCAGATCTCTACAGAACCTTCAGTAGTTCTGTCTTCCTTGAACTCGAAATAGAGTTCCTCCTGTGCACTCTCTGCACGCGCTCAATGCCCTCCTGGAAAAGCTTCTACAGAACCCTCAGTGATTCTATTATATGTGTGCCTTCCTCTACATAGTCTTACCTCCAAGGTATTCAACAACCTTGAGGCCTCCTCCTTGAGTCAATGACTTCCTCTGGTGCTCCCTCCTGGTACGTCCTTGTCCGAACCCCATAGAATTCAGAAGTGCACTCCTTGCACTGGCTTACAGAACCCGCAGTATTATGTCATGCAATCTCTTGCATGAATCCTCAAAGAACCCAAACCTGGAATCAAAGAACTCAATGACAGTAAATTATGTCTATCACTGCAAATGCATACCTAACATACATATACAACATATCATCAACACATAAAGACATTCATTCATGAACTCATAAACATGTGGACAACAATCATGCAGGAAAAACTGCTCTGTTTGTATTAACCTCAATGTCTAATTACAATATGTTCAAGCTCGGACTGCAACAGAGTCTCGACTCTTCTATTCTTCTTATTTTCTCTTCGCTTCTCTGCTTCTCTACCAACTCTCTTCTCTTCTCTACTTCTCTTCTGACTCTCTTTACAGATACAAAAGGGGGCTCCTCGAGCGCTTCCCTCCATCCTCACCAACTCTCATTAATTACAATGAATTACATTGAATGGGCCATCTAATACGAATTGGATCTAGATCCCTATCAACACGTCAGCCATTAAAGGAGACACTAACTACAACCTGCTCAAAGGCATGGCTTGGCTCTTCGGCCTTACAATCATTTAATTACATTTTCAAAATTTGAAAACGATAGGGTTGCGCCTCTCTCCTCCCATTGAATGTGCGCTTTGATGTGCTGGTTGGCTATTGCTTGACAACGTGGAGTGATGATCCTGCATCATACTCCTCAGCTGCAAAAATCATGAGCTCCTTCTCATGAGCTTACCAACACCGCTATTTAAATCCACTTGGATCCCAAACAGTTCTTTGGAGTTGTCCATCCGCTCCATCACTTCATTGTTGCTGCCCTACTGCTATGATAGGTTCTCCTCTACTCAGCTTCCCTTTTTTGACTGCTTCTACTGATATGAACATCAACTTTATGATTTCCTCAATCACCTCGTCCAGCTGCTCCCACGGCTAGTTCTTCTTTTGCAGCCTGCTCCGTTGCACTTCTTTCCTGCAAATGGGTAGATCATCTCGATCCCCCTTGAAATCTTCTCCATCTCCTGTGGCCTTATCTTGCCACTCTACTGCAGATTCCAATTTTGTAGTTTCCTCACGGAGTTGTTGCTCAACTTCTCCTTTTGACAGCTTTGTTTTTGCCATTTCTCCTGCTGGTGTATTTCCAGCTTCCTCTAGTCACTCCTTGGGCTGGTATTCTCCCTCTGTCTCCAACCTGATATGTTGGATGTGCATGCCCTGCACCTTCACCCTTCTCTCCAAGGCTTCAATCTGTTCACATAGAACAACAAAATCTATGTTGTATGCTTCCTCGTCTTCTGCTTCTGTAGTCTCCAGTACTACAATTACCTTATGTTCGACTCCCTGGCCGAAAATTTCGAGCCATCCCAGCAAATGCTCATCTTCTTCTGCTGCAAGCTCCAATGTTGCAGTCATCTCCTTTTCAGCTTCCTGGCTGAAGACTTTGAGCCATTCTTCCGAATGCTCATCTCCTTCGTCTCCTTGGGCAAACATTAGTGTTTGCTCCACTTCTTCCTCCATGATAGTTTTTGCTGGTTGTCCTTCTTCTGTTGCTACATCTGCAACACCTGCTCTGGCCTCAACTGGGCTGCTTGGTAGGAATACTTGAATTCCCCCAATCATCAGAATGCTCTTATGATTCTCTCCTGTCAGCACTCCTTGGTAATATGAACTCTCAACAGAGTCCATGAGACTCTCAGACAGTCTCATCTCCTTTCCCTTTCCCACCTGGCAACTCGAAAGTTCACTTCTTTCCACCTAGTAGTTTATGAGATCTTCAACAAATCTCATACCATTGCCCTCTTGGCAATATGAATTTCCAATGCTCTCCTCCTGACAGTCTATGAGATCCTCCAACGGTCTCATCTCATTTCCCTCCTGGCAATTGGAAAATTCATCTCTGCCCTCCTGGCAGTTCACGAGATCTCTAACTGATCTCCTTTCCTCATCGCTAATATTCTTCCCAGTCTCTGGTTCACACACATGAACCACTTCTTCTTCAACCCTAAGGTCTTCCACATACCTCAGCCATTCCTTCAACAACTTCTGCTACCTTCGGGCCAACAACTCCTTGACTGGCCATTTCACTTTCGTTTTCACGGGCCATTCATATACCCAATGCAACTTTGCATCCTGTTGCATCCGCAATGTAAGCTCCTCCATTCTCGCCCTTATCTTAGCGAGTTCTTTGTCAATCTCTGCTTTACTCATCTGTTGGTGGTCTCCTCTTCCACCAACGAGAAAGGTAATTATAGCATTTATAGCTACTCCATTGTGTAAAAAGTTTATGTTTATATATATATATATATATATGTGTGTGTGTGTGTGTGTGTGGTAGTTTAAATGTTCTACTAAATGATTTTTTTGGGTGATATTTTTGAAGGATATTTGCTCAAGATATGGTGAGAAATTGTTAGATCCCACAGATTTGAGTGAGTATTTCTGTATAATCCTAATGCTTCTGGAGTTTTACAGCATGCTGAATTTATTTCGGCATTGAGAGATGGATTTTAGATAACAAAAAATAGTGATTTCATGCAAATTTATATCCACATATTCCGGCTAAAAAATTATTGCATAAAAATAAATTCTGTAACTAGATTGTCAAATATCTTGAAACAAAATGTCATCATTAAAATAGTCCAATTTTTTTATTTTTAAATACAAAATGTCATAAAAATCATTTAAATTTTTTTTCTTTCCACCTATTAACTTCCTCTCTTTATGCTAAGCAGTGTTTTTTGTTTAGAGGCTGATGAATGCTAACTAGATAAAGACAAAATACCAAGGACTAGTCAATACCTTTATGGTAACAAAATGACTAACAATATCCAACCTGCTATGCAACATTGAATGCTGTTTCAGGTGCTTTGTAAACGGCTAAATATAAAAGCGATTCAAATGCAACTTCCTACAAAGCGATTCAAATCCAACGTCCTAAAAACCACCTGCGGCATAGCACGATAGATATTGGCCGCCGACAAAATGTCTCGGGCGCAGCATCCTTACATGCAACTCACATCGAAATTTTGTATCGCTTTTTATGTGTGTTCTGTATTGTCTTGGTTTATGGGCATGATATTTACATTTTTGGTGTCTCTTCAAGACTCACTTTGCGTGTATTCATTTAATGTCCTTATTTAACTGGGACATCGATAGTCTAGATATCATACCTTATCAGCTGGTAATTTTGTCAGGTCAAGAGAACTCCCAACTCCAGTTTTACAGTTAAAATACAAAACGTGGCTGACAGTTTTTGGCAAAATACTCTTATTTATCTGGCACATCGGTTGAAATATCATAAAATATACTTATGATGTCTTATCAATTGGTCATAAGTCAAGACAACATAAGATAACTTCCAATTCCACTTTTACAGCTAAAAACAAAACACCGTTGACAGTTGTTGACGTTTTACCACGCTTGCTAGGAACACATTACGAAGTGTAAGCTGGTGTACGAAATCGACTAACATATCATCCTTCTTGGAGCAGACGTCCCTATCATTATAGAAGTTACAAAAGCTTTGAATAAGTAATTTACCGGAGGCTATAATATCATATTAGATTAGCCAGCAAGGAAAACACAAAATTTGTTGGATTTATTTGGTTCAATTTAAGCAAGTTGATGCTTTAAAAAGTGTGAAAAATACAGTAGTTATTCTAGATGTCTGAATTCTAGGAGGAGAAAAACCAAACTACAATTCTTGGGCGTTTCAATGCGTTATATATTTCCGCTCCACTCGCCCTTCCCATAAACAATCGTTAGATTTATGTTTTTGCACCACTGCCGTCTCAGCCATGGAAGAGCATGCCAAACTCCATGAGAAAACACGAGTGCCAAAACGGCACATGGAATACACCAAAGTGTTTTGTGATTTTCAAAGATTCAAATCCTTGGGAAGTGTAACGTTAAACAAATTTAATATTTTCCAAATCTAATGTTTACGATGAATATAGTGCCATTTTAGGATGCCAGCAAGAAGATTCCGTTTCTAAAATAAAATTGTGGAATTGCATATTCCAATTACCTGTGATTCTAAGCCTGCTGAGTGCTGACCACATGAACTTTTGTATTAATATTTTGAAAGATTCCTGTGCTCGTAACATTTGTATTAATATTTTAAAAGATTCCTCTGCTCGTAACATGTGTATTAATATTTTGAAAGATTCCTCTGCTAGTACTGTTTATTGTAAATATATTATCTTGGAAAGTTAACTAAACGTACTAATGTGATCTTTACGTTACATATAGAATTAAAAGCCTCTAACTAAAATTGGAAGTAAGTGCGGGTAAACTTTTCAGCAACGAAACAAAATTCGAACCACTTGAAATATTCTACTAAAACTAATTGACTGATGTGACTATAAGACGACGAAACTATTGATATTTTGTGAGTCATGTAGTTAAGGAGATGTAGCTTTTCAACCTTTGATAATTGAATTCCACTAGCGCAATAAAACAAAGCATTTTCATTGTTTACTATTTCATATGGCTATGGAAACTTAAAAGAACTCAATATATTCAAATTTTAAATGACACCCACCGGCTAACCATGTTCTTGAACGTTTAGCTTTCCATTTAATCCTCCCAATTCCCTAGAGAGTGGGAAATATCTAGACAACGAGCCTTTTGCTTTGGAATAAACACCAAATTACATATATTATGGGAGATCGTCTACCTTTAGAAGCTTTGGTATACAAAGCATAACAGATCAAATGGCTTTTGTTTTTACAATCATATATCTTTGTTTTTATTGTGTAATTATTTCATCTTATTACAGCAAAAGGTTCAAGTCTAGTTCATTGAAGATTAAAGATCAAGATTAAATAATTATATATTTTCCATGGTGTAAGTGAAAACTTAAAAATAAAAATAAAAACATAAATATTTAAAAAGTGAATTGTAAACAATCAGATTGGAATATACAAACAAACTTTCAATAATTTTAAAAGGATAAAAAAACTTTGGAATCAAGAAAAAATATACTCATGAATTTATCCATTTACATTTAATAATTTATTTTTTTAGAATATATATATATATATA
>ML818449.1:150044-161745 GCA_009831015.1 Picea engelmannii | reverse complement strand
ATTACTTTCAACTTAGAAAATTTGTAACTTTTCCATATGATGTTCGATCGAGATGTTATTTTTCGCAATTTGGACAAAATAGGTAAGATATTTACGATGAGTGGTCATTGTTGATCCACTTTGGTTGATAAATGTTATTATAAAAAGGTCCATCCATAGTCACGTTTCTTGTCTCTTGTATATCCTTTACTTAGTTATTTTTGATAATAAAAAAATGTGGGTTGCGAAGTAGGATACCACCAAGTCTGCAAGTCCATAATTTGTTTATTTTCCACCCCTCCAAAATCCTAACACTTAGCCATTTTATACGTTGTAGAAGTCTTGTTGTGTAAGACTAAGGTATCCCTCACCCCGCAAATACCAATGTCCCGCAACCTGCAAAGCCGCAACACTCAAATAGTTTTTTCCGCACCACTCATAATGCACCTTTTACCTTTTGACACTTAACTGATTTCCTGAATGCGGATGCAGGGTCCTCTCTTTGTTTCTATTTACCTAATTCCTAGACCCGCAACCCCACAATCTCACATTTCCACGTACTCCAAAATGATTCACTTATTTCCGCAACCTGCAAAATCAACCTTTTGGTACTTAGTATATTCAATGAATATAGATGTGGAAGTCCCCTCGTATCTCTCATTTCTTTCTCCATACCCCACACCCCGCATTTTCGCATTCACCATAATACACTTTCGATCCCTCATTTTACACCTCCATACTTGACCATTTTTCATACTCCTCGATACAGTATCACCATTCACAATGACATTTATTTCCCACCACCACATCATCTGCCACTCGTATAAATTCAGTACCATTATTAAGTGGCATGATTTTTGTAAAGATCTGCCATAAATATAAGATCAGACCATGCAATTGGAAAATTTTAATTAAGAGCTACAATAATTGATAATCAAGGCAATACATGGTAAAATGAAATAAGAAATTAAACTCCTTACTATAAAAAAGATTATATTGATAGAAGCACCACCTATTCATAAAAAAAGGAAGTCTTTGTAAGACATGTCAAGTAAAAGGAAAGATTTATATTGTGGAAACACTATCAACACCCTCGAATGGGAAGATCACTAGTTTCAATGGTTGTAGACATACAAGTGCTACTCAACTCTCTCATTTGAAGAAAAGAAATTGAATAAGGTCTGGACCTCGGGTATTTCATTGGTTGGGTGTGTTCCAGAGGTATCTAATTTCAAATAGTTGGTCCTTTGGTGCGTTGAAAAATTCAATATTGAGAAAATAATTATCCAGATACAAGAAAAACCATCAATTTCTATGGCCCCTTCAATGTTCAGAAAGATGTTGAGATTTCCTGAACATACTTTGATATTCAAGAATTCCGAAGTGGATAATTTTCTTAAAGAACATGACAGAGGAATGGAACTTCTCAAAAGTTTTCTTACAAGTCCAACGAGCGATGTTAGTGTTACTTGGGTTGAGGTATGCTCTTTAAATCACCCATATAAAGAATTTGCCTGACTATTTTCTAAAATATTTGGGCAGGATTCCACATCCTCAATGCCCAAGTATATTGTATATATTATTTATCATTCAATTCATGAAAATGTAGTAATTGAATGGGCTCACATTATTTCAAACAAGATTTAGTTTCAGTTGGGAAGCCTTAGAAAGACCTAGAAATTCTATATGACTTCATATCTAGGTTTAAGTTATAGTTTATTGTCATATATTTGAGGACTTAGCTAGAGCTAAGAATGTTGACTTCAAGAAGGATCCAATTCCATTCTGGTATCCAATGTTATGGAGGCACAAGGCCTCATACAATTTCTATGAAGTGGAAAATGGTTTTCGTCCTCTTTTAAGAAAATGATTCATGGTCCCACCACATCTAGACTATCGTTTCCTTTCTTTCAGAGAAAGAATATTTCGAAGCCATTCAAGAGTTTAGTTTTCTAAGAATTTATGGATTCCAGGGGAAACCCTTTTTGTTACCATATTATGTTCCTGATAGACTTTTCATCATTGAAGTATGTAAACAGTATAAATACTGGATGCATTTCTTCAACGAGAAAAAGAAAAAGCAATTTATCCCATTGCCGTGGAAATTTGGAGAGATGTTTATGAAGAACATATCTCATTTAGATGAATATACAATTCAATTTGACCAACTTAGTTTAAAGGAAGTCCAATCCATTCGGGGTTTTGACCCTAAGGATTTGTTTTCAGCACGCATGTCTTTGATTGGATATGGCTCACCTTTTAGTAAGTCTTTGCAATTTGAAGAAGGAGGGGGAGATAACCAAATTTTTCGTGAAGCATCTCTTGAAAACACCCAAGATGATATTGAGGCATTGGCCAACACAAATGAATACTACAAGAAATGGGGTAGAGAAGCAACAAGAAAACATCTAGGTTTGCCTAATGTATCACATACGAGTACCCCAACAAAAGAAAAACCCTAAAATAGAAGTCATAAAAAAAGAAGGTATTCCACTGGAAATTCAGATGATGGTGGAGAGAAAGACCCCACTAGAAAGACAATTGAAAAATCACACATTGTTCATATTTCTATTAAAAGAAAAAGAGAAGTCCAAAAAGAAGGACAAGAAGTACCTGAATCTGAAGCGAGTCCCAAAGATACAGAATTTGAAAACATGATAGAAGAGCCAAGTTGGGCTGAATAGAGGATGATTAAAACCAAGGTTACAACTAAAGAACTGACTTCCCAAGAGCCAAAGATATTTGAAGAAGAGTATGTCACTTCGCATGACGCGGCCTACAATAAGAATTCCAAAAATTTGTTAATTGAAAAAGTGAACTTGAAGAATAAAATGGTTTAAGAAAAGTGGAAATCATAGATTGATTTTCATGGGGTAAAACCCATCACTGCTATACAACCATTGTGTAGTCTCGAGGATGTACCAGAAACCAGTTCCAGGGTGAAAGGTTCATCAAGTTTATTAGTGGTTGTAAGAAAACATGTTGGAGATAGAATTAAGAAAATGATAGACTTGATCCTTGAGATATGGGAATTAACAACTAATTCAACTACTTTCTCAACAAGGTCCTTTCATTTCAAATAATATCTCCAAAAAGATTTGGAAAATGATGAATGTTTTTACAAGGAAGCATTGGGTACGTTTTCAGTAAAGGTTTTAAGTTTAAGTGATCTGTATAGAAGAGATCAAACTCTTCCTTCCAAAATTTGCATGAAACAAATTAATGCTTGTTGGTTAAAAATAATTAAATTCTTAAGAGAAATTTTGTCTGAGTGTGATGTCATTAAAACTAAAATAGGTGATGTGTTACTAAAACTTGTTGTTTTGACTAAGAGCTTGAGGAATGTTGACCAAAATTTGGTCATCTATATTTTCCCACTCTTGGATTCATAAAATACTTGATAAAAAGAAGAATTGTTTTTTGAACTTTTACAATTTCATTCTCCAGTCGTTAGTCTCAGCTTTGCCACACATTTTTTGGATAAAAAATCCAAGTTCATATGCTCAAGATATTCAAGTTTAAAGTTTAAGCAAAAAAGGGCACACCTCTTTCATACTTAGTCTCATTTTCAAACTCTTCTCCTCTCCTCTCCTCTTTTCTGTCATACTCAACACCTATAATTTTCACTGAACATCTTTCTCTCCATACTTTACCTCACTCTTCTCCCATACACTCCACTAGCCTCCAAACTTAGACGTTTTTGGGACTCTTCCCTCATCTCCTCACCGGGTTCGCGGGTTGACAGACTCATCTCCTTACTTCCCTCACCTTCCCATCCCCGTGAACCCACAATGCTCCTAACTCTGTTGTCTACACTTTACCTTCCCCCTTACATCACCCTATGTCACCCTTATCCCTCCACCACCTACAAATTACTCCTTCCCCCTCTCATCTCCTTACCCTCTCCTTAAATGTTTTTAAAGTAATATACCTCATGGGCGGGTGGACACTGACCACCCTCAATCCATTACTCACCTCACTCCCCAACCCGCCAACCTGCTCTCACGTCCTACAAACTACCCTTTTAACTTATGTTGTCTACAAATCCCCCCCCTTCCCCTCATTTACCCTTCCGCCTACTCTCCTATACTTAACAATTATTCCAATTTTTTCTCCATTTAAACCATGAACCAATAAGAGCATTCAACATGGAAGCATGTAATTGTGACACATGACAACTCATGGAGGGAGACATGCCGAATATTCTTATTGGAGCATTACACGTGGCAACATACAAAAAGAGACATATGTCGCGATCTGATTGAATGATGTGGTATCCAATCAATTTCTGCCATGTGGCGACATATTATTGGATGACTCATCATGGTGACTGGGAATGAAGTGGATGACGACGAGATTCCAAAATTATTATTTTATTCAACAATTTTCTAAGGGTCAAATCCTCCATGCTCTGTAATATTCTCTCTCCGCGTTTCTTATTAAGTGTATGTTGTACTTAACTTTATATACCATTGTATGATAAACACTCCCATGCATGTGAGATAACTTATATGAATAAAAATTTGATTTTTTATGAAGGGGCACAAAATTCATCCAAGGGCTGTGATTTACTCAAGACAATCGATCGATCCTGGCTAAGTGTTAATCTTCCAAAGGCCATATCTTGAACTATGGGTGTGAAAACCATGCAAAATTTATACCGTTGGAAATTTATTTCGATGTAGAAGATGGTGGTATAAGTTTCAAGTGCTGAAATTTGATACATTTTTCTCATAAATTAGACTATCAGTCAGCTGCATTTTTAATGGGCTTGCTTGACAATTCAACTTCACAAGCTCATATCTTGAGATCCGAGTGATGGATTTGGGAAAATTTTATATTGTTGGAAAGATAATACAATGAATATCATATCATAAGTAGTTTCAAGGGCTGAAAAGATCCACATCCTGACCAGAAAATTAAAACACAGTCATCTCTTAAAAGAGGCAACAAATTAAAAATAATTCGAAATAAAAGTTTATTTAAAAAAAAAAAACTTTTCTTTAAAGATTTTTGGGGCCCACTTTAAAGAACGAATATCAATGAATTCAAGTCATTGATGAGATTCCAATGTTATGTTAATTAAAGTGATTTTCTAAAAAATAAAAAGGAATTTAAAGAGAAAAAGGAAAAACCCTAACTACTCAAGTAGTTAAAAGAGCATTGCTTTAAAAAGGGAAAAAAGTGACTTCATGCGTTCCATATTTTCATTGTTGAGAGGGCATTCAAAGGGGAAAGAGAGAAACATACCATCCATCATTATGCAATCAAGATTTTGATCAGCAAGCAAATATTTTCATTCTTCTCCATTCTTTTCTTCTTCTACACTGTTTCTCAAAGCTTCGTGTTTGTATTCTTGAAACAATCATGGGGTTAAGTTCTCAAGTGTTTTTCTTGTAATCTTCCAAGACTTTTCATATATGATCATGGATCATTTGCAGGAATATATGTGACTGTCAAATGAATTTTGTATATTTTTAGATATCTTTTATGAGAAAGACTCCACAAAGAATTATTTTCTCGGTTGATCTTGACTGTATCTTGTAACTTTGAGTTTTAAGTATGAGATATTTGAGGTTGACCTATCAATTTCCCTTTCATTTTAACTACAATACTCTTTTAAAATTCTTTGAGATGATCATAAATATTCTCTCTTTTCTCTTGTGAGGAGATATGAATGTATCTATAGAGGATTATATATGTGGCATTGAGTATTTATATTTTCTAATATTGAAGCCCCTATTCAATCTTTTATTTGTAAATAACTTCTTATTGCACATAAAGATCATATTGGGTTATTGACGAAACATTTTCATATAAATCCAAGCAATAAATATTTGGGGTTTGTTGTCTAGCACTCGCCCTGATCCAAGATATTCAAAGGCATATCTTTTAGCCAAAGAGGAGAACCACCTCTCTAAAAATGAAGGGGGACTAATGTCCTCATGAGGTTTTTGTTTCAGTCTTGATAGATCAGAGCATCAACATTTTTTGCGACCATACTAGGGAACGATTTGTTTTCAAGAGATCCAATACCTTTTGGATCAGATACTATTGGAAGACTAAAAGTAGTTTGGTTGCAGTTTGAGAGGAAATTTAGAGATTTATTCAAGATGAATTGGGTTTTTGAGAACCTTGTTCAAAGAGTGTTGAATGGCCTTGAAGGTTTATTGTTGAAATTTTAGTCACAAATCAGTTGTGAAAACCTTTATAGAACTAGAAAACCACCAAATATTTAGGAGGTTGATCTCCCTGGAAACTCCATTGGAAATCTACCTACACCTAAAATTTCCTCTTTCCTCTAAGTAGGATAGAGTAGGTAGATCTTCTTGTACATAGTTTATTTCTCAATTCAAGTTTTGCACAATAAGGCAGTCTTTATATTGAAATTTGAAGATAACTCCATGAAAAAAGAAGAATTACAAGAGTTCATTTTGAAGATGACTCCATATCCCATTGGAGAAGGAAGATGGTCTTGAGATTCTGGTGTTCTCATCAACCCATAGGGGGTCACTGTCCCATAGTTGGAGCTAGTTGCTGACCAAAATTTGGTCATCTATATTTTCCCGCTCTTAGATTCATAAAAGCCTTGATATCAAAATAAGACATTTTTTTTGAACTTTTATAAGTTCATTCTATAGCCCTCAGTCTCAACTTCGACACACATTTTTCGGATCAGAAATTTGAGTTCATACGCTCAATATATCTAAGTTTAAAATTTAAGAAAAAAATGGCACACCTCTTTCATACTTAGTCTCATTTTAAAACTCTTCTCCTCTCCTCTTTTCTTTCATACTCAACACTTAGAATTTTCACTCAACATATTTCTCTCCATACTTTACCTCAATATTCTCCCATACACTCCACTAGCCTCCACATTTAAACATTTGTGGGACTCTTCCCCCATCTTCTCATCAGGTTCACGGACTCATCTCCTTACTTACCTCACCTTCCCATACCCGTGAACCCGCCATGCTCCTAACTCTGCTGCCTACACTTTACCTTCCCCATTACATCACGCTACATCACCTTTAGCCCTACACCACCTACAAATTACTCTCGCTCCCTCTAATCTCCTTACCTTCTCATTCCTTAAACTTTTTAAAAGTAATATAGCTCTTGGGTGGGTGTACACCGACCACCCTCACTCCCTTACTCACCTCACTCCCCAACCCACCAACCTGATCTCGCAGCCTACAAACTACCCTTTTAACTTCCGTTGTCTACAAATCCCCCCCCTTCCCCTCACTTACCCTTATGACTGCTCTCCTACACTTAACCATTATTCTAAAGTTTTCTCCATTTAAACCATGACACAATAATATCATTCACCATTGAAGCATGGAATTGTGACACATGGCAACTCATGGAGGGAGACACATGGAATATTCTTATTGGAGCATTACACATGGCAACTTACAAAAAGAGACATATGACGCTATGTGATTGAATGATGTGGCAGAAATTCAATTTCTGGCATGTGGTGAATCTTATTGGATGACTCATCATGGTGACTAGGAATGAGGTGGATGACGACGGGATTCCAAAATTATTATTTTATTCAACAATTTTCTAAGGGTCGAATCCTCCAAGCGCCATAATATTCTCTCTCTGTGTTTCTTATTAAGTGTATGTTGCACTTAACTTTATATACCATTGTATTATAAACACTCCATGCATGTGGGATAAATTATATGAAGAAAAAGTGGAATTTTTATGAAGGGGCACAAAATTCATCCAAGGGATGTGATTTACCCAAGACAATCGATCGATGATGGTTGAGCGTTAATCTTGCAAAGGCTATAACTTGAGCCCCGGGTGTCAAAATCATGAAAAATGTATACCATTGGAAAGGTATTTTGATGTAGAAGATGGTGGTACATGTTTCAAGTTCTGAAAGTTGATACATTTTTCTTAGAAATTAAAATATCAGTCAACTGCATTTTTAATGGGCCTGCGTGACAACTCAACTTCACAAGCTCATATCTTGAGATTCGAGCGACGAATATGGAAAATTTTTATATCGTTGGAAATTTAAGAAAATGAAGATCACATAAGAAGTGATTTCATGGGATGAAAATATACACATCCTTACAAGAAAATTAAAACACAGTCATCTCTTAAAGGAGGCAACAAATTAAAAATTATTCGAAATAAAAGTTTATTTAAAAAAAAATAAAAAAATTTATTTAAAGATTTTTGGGGCCCAATTTAAAGCATCAATATCAATGACTTCAAGTCATTAATGATATTCCAATGTTATGTTAATTAAAGTGATTTTCTAAAAAATAAAAAAAGAATTTAAAGAGAAAAAGGAAAAACCCTAACTGCTCAAGTAGTTAGAAGAGCATTTCTTTAAAAAGGGAAAAAAAGGACTTCATGAGTTCTAGATTTTCATTGTTGAGAGGGCATTCAAAGGGGAAACAAAGAAACATACCAACCATCATTATGTAATCATGATTTTGATTAGCAAGCAAATATTTTCATTCTTCTCCATTCTTTTCTTCTTCTACATTGTTTTCTCAAAGCTTTGTGTTTGTATTCTTGAAACAATCATGGGGATGAGTTCTCAAGTGTTTTTCTTGTAATCTTCCAATACTTTTCATATATGATCATGGAGCATTTGCAGCCATATATGTGACTTTCAAATAGATTTTGTATATTGTTAGATATTTTTTTTATGAGAAAGACTCCACAATGAATTACTTTTAGGGTTGATCTTGACTGTATCTTGTAACTTCGAGTTTTAAGTATGAGATATTTGAGGTTGACCTATCAATTTTCATTTCATTTTAACTGCATGACTCTTTTAAAATTCTTTGAGATGATCAGAATATTCTCTCTTTTCTCTTGTGAGGAGATATGAATGTATCTATAGAGGATTATATATGTGGCATTGAGTATTTATATTTTCTGATATTGAATCCCATCTTCAATATTTTATTTGTAAAGAAATTCTTACTACACATTAAGATCATACTAGGTTATTGAAGAACCATTTTCATATAAATCCAAGCAATAAATATTTGGGGTTTGTTGCCTAGCACTCTCCCTAATCCAATATATTCAAAGACATATATTTTAACCAAAGAGGAGAACCACCTCTCTAAAAGTGAAGGGGGACTAATTTCCTCATGAGGTTGTTGTTCCAATCTTGACAGATCCGAGCATTAACAAGGACCCACATTTAATTATGGACACAATGCTCTTACCAAAAAGGAAATTAAAAGAACCATTGGAAGCCTTAAAAGTTGCCTGAGCCAATGAATTTAATGACTCAATTGAGTATTCTGAAGAAGAAGTGGAAAGATGGTTAGTCTGGTATGTGAACAAGAATGAATACATTGAAGACACACTTCATCAATTGAGCCTTGAACTAAAAGAATTGGAAAATGAGTTATTTGAAACCAAGACTAAACATGAGATAACATTTTCTCCTATGAGGGAGCATATTGAACAATGGTTAAGGAAATCCTTTGTTAAAATAACCAAATTGGATCAACAAGAAGTTGGTAATACAGTAATACCACCTCCAACACAACAACAACATATCAAAGAGACCACAACAAGTAGATAATGGTTTGGAACTTCCATCATAGTAAGTCAAGTAGTCACTTTTTTTTGCTCTCACCTCTTTTTCTTCTTCAGTGAGTAGTCATTTTTCCTTTCCTCTTCCAGAATTCATGAAAACCAAAGGTCGACCGCTGCCTATTTCATTTTTGTCTTCTAGGTCTTTCTTTCATTTTATGGTCCATGGGAGCCCAATCTCAGTCCTCTTTGAAGGGAAAATGCAATTTACATTTTATGAACTCTCAGAATTTTTTAATATTTTTTTTTAAAGGCATCTATTGTTTTTGAGGTTCCCAGAGAACTATTCAGGACATAACATTAATGATTTCTCAGAATTTAAGTTTTAAGCACAAGATTTCAAATTTGTGTCTATCAAAATATTTTTTTGGATCTTAATGTAATGATCATTTAAAGTTTTTTTTCATATGCAATCCTTATATTCTTTCCTTGTGTTGATTAATGTGTCTAACTTTGCTAAATAATATGATGGAAATGTCGTTTTATGAGACTATATAGTCTCTTGGTTTATAATATTGTATTATAGTGTGAATATTTACTTTTTGTGAGATACATGGTCCTCTCTCAAGTACTCTTTGCATGTGAATGTTTATTTCAAGAACAAGCCTGGTCCTATCTCAAACACCTTTTATATTCTTGTATATTATTAAAATATAGAGGAGTACCAGTCTTTAAAAACGCAAGGGGATTTTTCCTCATGATGTTATCTTAAAGACCATAAAAGAATCTTTTAGATCAACAATCATACAACTCCATTAAAGATCCTTTCAACAACTTTTATAAGCGAGGTTGCTTAGTTGATGGGAGTTCCTTGGTGCACATTCTTATACTTCTGGATCTTAGATTCCAATTTTGTCAATTGCATTGGATTTGTATCCCACAAAATATATAATAGGATTGTTCTAAAGGTAAAAATTTTACTTGATCAATACCCACAATTATGCACAAAAACACTTTTTAATAGAAGACTGGGCCTTGTTCTTGCCATTTCTTTACCCAAATTCAGTTTTATCAACTTTTCTGACATCTGTGTTTTATATAGGTTTTCAAAATGTCCATTGAAATTAGGGTTATCCATCAAAATTTGAGAGATTTTACTATGTGAAAACAACCAATTGATGTTGAGAGCACTTGGTACTAAGTACTTGGTGGGAGTAACAATTGTTTCTAAAAACAAATTCACAACCATCCTATGCCTTGTGGATGTTGCAATCAACCCAAGTGATGATATACGACACTTTCACGGGTCGGGGTTAGTCAAAGAAACCAAGAGGTGCAAAAAATACATGAAAATGTGACACACGCAATAAGAACCACTTGAGACACAAACAAACTCAATAAGACTATTTCCATACTCAATCATGACTGCAACATGAGGTAGATTAAAACAATAGGTAGTTGGAAAAAAAATCATCCATTCAACGAGCAAATGTTGAATGATTAAAAACCAAGAGAACATGATTAATGAACGAAGAAATCAAAAAATTCGAGTTGAAAATATTTAGGAGGGGACTTGGGGGGTTGTTGAGGCCTCAACACACATACCACAATATTTCATTTAAATATTGCATGCTAGAAGTAAATCATGCAACAATCATCATTAATAACATAAACAAAAACTTATACATAACTTTTGCATATAAGTAGGTCCACATGTTCATATAATAAAGTATCATTGTTCTAATAGAGTTCCATAGATAATAAAAAAATAAGTACAAAATAGGTCATGATGCAAATTAGTTTCCTAAGTTAAAATGGGGCATTAAATACACCCAACCTTCAGGAAACTTGATCTTGAAGTTATGGTAAAAAACATGTGGGATGATCTTGATGAATGGTCTATATGTCCTCCTAAGCAGTAGATCTAAGGCTATACTTGTCCCACGACCTTAACCTGGTCCACCAAGCGGTGCTTCAGTTGTCAAACCCTATGGTCCAATATGCATAATGGTTCAACCAAAATGGTTCACATGTCTGAGACCTACAATTCCTTCCAGTTAAGTTTATGATATTCTTTAGCAACATAATGTCATAATACATATTCATGAAAAACATCATGACTTTTAACATAATTACCAACTTAACGAGAACTCTACATAGTTCTCATTTTTTGGGGGGTCACATTTTTTACCCC
>ML818449.1:106032-133058 GCA_009831015.1 Picea engelmannii | reverse complement strand
CATACAAATTGGAGTTGCCTGCATCTTCACGAGTACACCCAGTTTTCCATGTTTCATGCTTAAAGAAGGTTATAGGCGACAAGATCCCAGTTCAAACTATATTTCCAAAACTTGATGAGGAAGGAAAAATCATATTGGAGCCTAAATCCATCAGTGACACAAGAATTCGCCAGCATAGGAATAGATCCATTTCAGAGTATCTCATTAAATGGAGGAAACTATCGGCTGAAGATTCCACTTGGGAAGATGAGTATTTTATACAGAAGCATCCAGAGTTACTCAAGCGTTGTAGACAACACTTGTCTCAAGGGGAGGGGCATGTTAAGCCCTAATATTGGCTCATTACCCCTTAATTGGGGAATATTATATTAGTAATGTTATTTTATTTATGTCGGCTTTAGGCCATCAGTTATAATTATACCTCCTAGTCTCCTATATATACCAAGGAGACATTTTCATTTTGAATCATCTTGTACTTGAACATTTAAGTGGTGTAAAAGGAGGTTTCCCCCTCAAAGAGGCTTATTATATGAAATTATCTCCTTTTCAAGGCGTTGAGTACTTTTTCTGAGGTTTTTCTATGCTATATTGATATTTGGTTCTTAACAGAGCATGATTCCTTCTATACCTTTTGCATTGTCAAAGGTTTGTATCGAAAGGAGGAATTCATGGGAGAAATAAGTACATCATAGGGGGAGACTAACATGATATGATGTGGAGAAAGGTACAAAGGATATTGATGATGGGACAATGGAGGAGAGAGGGAGGGTATGTGGGCCAAGAGGGCCACCATAGTTTGGGGCTAGGTTTTTAGGTTTCTATGGGCTAGGATTTCAAGTTTGTTTCACCCATGTTCCCAAAATATTCATTAATACAAGCTAACTTACAAAAAAAATATTGAATGATAAATTTAATTGGATATAATTAATATTTTTTATTGAAATTTATACTATAAATGATAAATAATAAATTACCTTATTAAAATCCACTTAGACTAATTTGACATGTCGGAAAACTAATAATCTATTAACAAAGTTACTAACTTAATGAGAACCGTGACCTCAAAACGAGAACTCTGGTCCAGAAAACCCATATTTTTGCATTAAAAACATCAAAATCAACCCCCGAATAAAAAAGTGGTGCTACCGGTAGCACCATTTTTTTAAACGAGGTCAAAATTACAACATTTTTCAAACATGGTCTTCAAAACTCAGACAGTAGCTCATAAAAACCTTAAAATCAACACCTAAAAAAATGTTTTTTAATTTTTTCTTTTTCTTTTCAAAACGTTAAAATTTTAGATAATTTGAAACCGTAATTTTAGCACTTGGTACCATTAAAACCAAAACCTCAAAATCATCCATCAAATTGAAAAGTACTACTACCGGTAGCACCCATTTTAAAATTGGGGTATGAAAATGACACCTTTTTATAAAGTGGTACAAGAACTCATCATTACTGTAAACAAAATCATAAAATCAACCCTTAAATGTTTAATTTTTAAATATTATGATCACTCAAAGAACAAGGTAATACATAATTCCATGACAATATCACAATATACTTTAAAAATTCAACGTCACTTTTTAATAATTTTTTTACTTTTAATAAAGAAAAGTAAATACAAGTTACATTGAATGAAACATAAATGATTTCTTAAAAGTATTGTTATATAGTCCATATACAAAACATATGAGCTAAGAAATTTTATTATATTATCCATAATAAAAAACATATCATTCATAAAACATAACAAAAGATTCATAACTTCATGTAAGATCATATTTAAGTTCAATGCTCATTTCTAGTTACCATACAAATATCATATGGATAAAAATTGCATAAAATGTTCCATACACTTATTCAGATTGACTCATGGTTTTTGAAATACCATCAGAGTTTACATCGTCTTTAGATGAATGATTGGATCAAGATGTAGATGATCCATACTCTTCTCTATTGTCGATTAATGAACCATTTGAGTCTACATGCATGCCCAACATTTCAGATGTCAAATTCCTTTTAGATATACAACTAGGTTCAGCATAATCCCATCTTGCATTTATTTATTGTGGAAACAACCTGTTGATAATGTTTGTTGTCTTGGAGAGAAGTGTTCCTCTCTTTGTCAAATTGAAGTCATAAAAAAATATGTCAACAACATCTAATTTTAAGAGGTCAATGCGATGACGAGTTGTATTTTGACCCTTTCTTTTTCTCTTTCTATTGACATGTTTCTCAACCACCATCTATGGCTTGTACACACCATTGAATGGGTGTGTACTTGTTGCATACCAATGCACTTCAATTGCAATAACATCATCATTTTCTTTCTCAATCTTTATAACCTTTCCAATCCATAATGGATAACCATGTGGATCTTTAGTCACTAAAACCGCAATCATGCTAACCTCCTTAATATCTTGTACTGGACCCCTATAAATGTATTCCATGGCTTCACGTTGTGAACGTGACATTCACGAACCAATATACATTTATGTTTCTTATGCTTTTGTAAACTCAATAGCACCTTCGTATTCTTGTTGAACTTCAACAATGTTTATTTCTTGAGATTCATTTGACATATTTTGTGGCCAATGAAATTGAGTCTTCAACATTGTATCTTCATTTGTCGATCTTGAATTATGTCACTTTGACTATTAAAAAAATACACCGACCAAATAGAATCAACAACATCAAAGTACTCATATGTATCGTTAATGTATTTTTTTTATTTATTCCGGGTATTCAGAACAATCTACATCTCTATTATGCCTCTGTGCATTATGGATTTCAGCAACTGATTGTAAAAATAATAACTTTGATGCAAATATTGGACGATCTGGAATGAACTTCAAAAATTGTAAAACTGATGAAGGCCCCCATTATGTAGTAGTTGAATACTGCTTTCCACATATAAGTGTTTTCCCATCAATTTTTTTTTTTAAACAAAATTGATGTTGGAAGCTAATGTCATTACGTTGCTTAATACATTTTTCTCCACGATGCAATCTCTAAATAAATATTCACATGTCAACAATTTCTTTTAATGTATGAAAACCAAGTTGTGGAATGTATGCTTTCTTAATACATTCAATCAATGATGATAGGCTTCCAACATTTTTCCTCTTCAATATTATTGAAAAATGACTAAACGTTTGATCAGTATGATCATGAGTGTGTCTAACAAGAAGGAAACCAACTTTCACCTTTTGAAATATTCTCATTTCAACAAGCGTGCTTAAATATCCAAACACAATTTGATTTTTATTTTCACGACTAGTGGTATCCAACTATAGATAGAGAACTTGAGGAAGATTTCAGACCAGTGAGTGAGCACATGATGAATTATGGTGATGGTCATATTTGCATCATTATGAATATTTGGAGCTGTGAAGTAAACCCTTGGACACATTTTTCCATTGAAAACCATACAACCAACCAAGTGAAACTGAATGAAATTATCTTCCTGTAAATTTTTGGGTGTACAGACAAAATGTGGTAGAAGTGTTTTCTTATGGTCCATGCCATCAATTATCATACCTAAATATTTGTGTGGAACATCATAACACTTATTTCGATGTTTGTACAACTTTTTCCTTTCACTTGATTGTTGATTCTGATGTTTTTGAAGTTCTTTGACTATGGAATCTGCACATGACATAAAATGAAAATATTTATCGTATGTTTTCATAGTTGATAACTATTCAATTTAAAAAAAAAATAGTAAATACATACCTCTTTCTGCCCCTTCAGATTTATCTCTTCTTGATTTAAGGGTAGCACATATACTACAAATTCCCATCCTTGACTTCTTAGGAATATTAACATTGTTGAATTTTTTCTTCCATATTCTTGTAAAATATGCATATGTAATAAAATTACCATTTCCTTCAACACCTTCAACATATCCTTTGTACAAGATGTAGATTTCCCTTGAGAAATTATCTAGAATATGTATTGTGTCTCTGTCTGGCATACACTCTCCATGTTTGGAAAAGAAATCATGCATCCATGATAATGCAGTGTTTTCCAATGGCCCACTCTCTCGTCCATGATGTATCTTTGAATACAATGAAGGATCTTTTTACAACCTTGTCTGGATTCTTGATAGACGAAGATTACCAATTGAACGAATTTGTTTGAAAGCCTTTCTACAAAGTAAAATATTCCCAATGCAATAATCATATCATGTATTGGTGGATATCATGCACCCCATCAAATATGAATTTTTCATGCTCTTATTCATTGAGAAATATGTCTTCCTTTTATTCAAGGCGTACATGTAGTCCATGATTTTCAAACATTTCTTTTGACAACATTCACTTGAAATCAATTCACTTATGGAAACTGATTTAGTGAGAAATTATTTCCTAGACCTTCTATAACTAGAATGATATGGATATCCCAACAATCCTCTTTTTGAGACAGTCAAATGCATAATTTATGTCGGTTTCACAGATTCATGAGCAAAATTACTGTCATGGGATCATAACACAGACAATGAGCACAAAATGTCTATGACTTTCGTTCAAAGGGTGAGATTTATCCATAATGAATTTTCTGAAATATGTCGTGGGGAGAGATCAAATGTTGATGTTAAGTTTCAAAAGAAATGTTGTATGGAAATAAGATTCCCACTTAATGATGAAAATACAAAAGAAAAGAACCGCAAAGGAAGTGATATATTTAGAGCTGTGGATAGCTATTTTCAATTGGGATTTAGAACTAGACAGGTATGGGATTTGATAGATGAGATCTTCATCCTATGAAAAAAATATTAGTATAAAAAATCAGAGAGTTAAGAAGGCTAAACCATTGATATGTGGCACAAGTAAGACAGGTCCTGACATAAAAAATATTTTAGATGATATGACTATAACACCTTGGAGATCAATAAAAGGAGTGAAGGATGATAAACTTATCTAACTATATTATCACGTGTTAGGTCGGGAGAACTGTCAATGGAAGAAATGTGTGATGAGTTTAAAAAGTAAGTTTGTTGAGTTATTTTTATTTATGTTAGGACAAGAAAATTAATTTTTTTTAGTTTAACATATTAGTTTAACATTATTTATATTTTATTTAGTCACAGGGTGTATATGAGAATAAAAGAGGAAATGGTCAAGATGTTGAATGAAGAAAGTTGGGATGATGTTAAACCCAACTATCCAGATTCAAGCTCTTCAGTTGTATTGAAACAATTTTTTGTTGCATTCAAAAAGGTATGTTGATTTATTACATTCATATTATTCGTCTGTAAATTAATTTATTTCTATTTTAATAGTTACAGATATATAACTATATGTTTGTTTGTTTCATTAAAGTTGCCAAAGAAGAATGCAAATGGAGTACCTGAAACTTTCAAAATTTTTATTCAAAAAGCTAAGTTTGAAAGAGAAAGGAGACGTGTTCAAAATGTTCAACTTGATGACACCCTTGATCACTACATTTGGAATGGGTTTGACACTGTTCAATATAAAGTGGTATTAGGTGATTGTGAACAACTTGCAAATATTGTTCCTAAAAAAGAATACTCCCTAGTTATTGTGGATACCCCTTATGGTTATAATATCCAAAACATTGGATATGATATTGAGCCTTATACATACCAAGCGTTCAATAAAGTGGTTATGGGATTTACAGAAGTTACAACATCACCATTTTGGAGATTTCTAGTATGTCATTCAGACACACAACAAGGATTAGTACAATCAAGCTTCAAGGGGGAAGAAAAGACAAGAATGCAATTTATTTGGTAAGATATTGAAAGTGTATGTTTAACAATTAAAATTAGAAAACAATTTTATTAATTCACAAGTTAATTGAATTTTCACTTATTTATGTTACATGAACAAACCTAATATTCAAAGATCCAATAGAGAATCATTTAAACGTGATTTTGAGAGTATACATCTTGCAACCTTAACAAAAGATGACTCTTATAATTCTATTCTTGTCAATGCAAATGATGGAGAGACTCCTAGTAGTATACTGGTATACAATGTTGTGGTTAGAAAGCTAACATATGAGGAAAAAGATTTGAAAGGAGAGATGGTTAACATTTATCAAAAACCACAAGCATTAATTAATTATCTTATAATTACATTTTCAAATGAAGGAGATTGGGTTTTGGATTTGTTCTTGGGTTCAGGTAAGAATTATGATCTAATATTTATGAAATCACACTTCAATCTTATATTATTTTTAATTTATGTCTTTTACAATATCCAACTTCATTATTTATTTTGTATTTGGTGATTAGGTACAACATTAACGTGTTTTCTATAGAAAGGAAGGAATTGCATAGTCATTGAAAGTGACCCAATGCAGTGCAGATTTATTCAACAAAGAATTAATGATATTCCATCTCTTCTAGATGAAATGCAAGAAGTTGGCTCGAGGAAAGGAGATTTTAGTGAATCAAAGGTGGAAAAATTGTCAAAGGAACCTCAAGTACCACTAGGAGGAATGATTGGAAAGGATAACTTTGGAGAATTTGCGGATATCAAAGAACCAATGGAAGCACAAAATGACACAATGGAAGCACAAAATGACGTTGAAGAAGATGATAATGTGTCTGTTGAGAATGATGAATTTGGGAAATATAATATTTGATTAGTTTAAAGATGCCTTTGAAGATGATGCTCAATTTTGCAAATTTTTGATGAGCTATAACTGTAATGTTTTGACTTTCAGATTTTAAAATAAGAATAAAGATGTATCTATTGTTGTTTTGAGATGAATCTTTTTTTTTTTTTCGTTTTATTTGTATGTGAATCACTATACATTGGAAAATTTTATTAAATCTTGTCATTTTTTACTTCAAATGTATAAAAATATGAAAGAAAATGATAATTTTTTATAAAATTTTGACTTTTTTGGTTCAATTATGTCCATAAAAATGTTTTATTTGACATGTTAGTTTAAGGAATATGTATCAAAATGTATAGGTTTTTTTATTATATATGGCTATAAAATGTGTATTGTTTTGCTAAATATTCAAAAATAGTGTTATTTAATTACAATTTTTTTTCGATGTATTGAAGTAAAGATAAACAATGTGTTAAAATTGATGTTTTTCATTATATTAAAAAGTATGGAACAATAAATTAATCAAGGAGACAAAATTATATGAAAAATAGTAAGTTCAAAAAAGTAAATGGTAAAAAATATTTTTAAGATTAAAAGAAGCATGAAAAAATGACTAAAAACACCGTTGAATAAAAAATAAAAAAAAATAAAATTTAGAAAAAAATGAAATAGATGAAAAATAAACTTAAAAAAAAATAATGTGGAAACATTGTGAATCGAAAAAAATGAAAATATCGAAAAACCACCTAAAAACGGAGGGGGGTGCTACTAGTAGCACCATTTTTAAAAACTGGGTAAAAAGTTAGACCCCCCAAAAAACAAGAGCTCTGTAAAGTTCTCGTTAAGTTGGTAACTATGTTTATTTTGATAATGCAAGAAAATTGATTTTGAAAAATTCAACACTTTCTTTCATACACACAAGTGATTTATCCCATCAACATTTGAATCCAATCTATTTGCATTCACTGTATAATTAAATATAACCATAATAAATTAAATGCAAAACCCATCTACGAGACTAAGAAAATGCCAATTTATTTTAATTGTTTATAATAATAAAACTAAACTTAATCATGTAAATTTAATATAATTTCCTCATTATAGATTTACTTGATTCCAGAAAGTAAATATGCTAAAATGTATGAATCCTTACTTATATGACGTTAGAAAATGATCTCCTCAATCTTTTATATATATATATATATATATATATATATATATATATATATATATCAAAATAAATTTAAAAGTACATAAGTTGAAAAGAAAAAAAGTAGACCATGCAAAGAGAAAGGAGAAGAAAGGTTTAACCCATGACAATATGATTTTCAAGAGGTAAAATGTTTAACCACATGAAAGGTTTGAAAAAAGTTGGCTTTGAGCTTTGGGTTTGGAGCTCAGTAGAGTGAAGGATCAATGTAACTTTTTATTAAGATGGTTGAGTTTCGAACACACTGGAAAGCTTTACGATTAGATAATTGAGATGGGCGTGAAGATTCATCTATATTATTTAAAAAAAAATTATATATTAATAAAAATTATTAGAATAAATGATATTTATTAATAAATATATTAAAATTTTTCATAATTTTCATTAAAATTAAATTATAGCTTATGAGCAAAATTATTTAGGTTGGATGTCCATTGGGTGAACGGAGTATAATTCAATATATAATCAAAATCAATTTTCTTCCACCCACCATCTATTCATAGCTGGTCACAATCATAATGACATTTTTTTTTTATTTAAAAAGGTTTGAATATGGAATATTAAAGTAACAAGTTTTAGGGGATATATATATATATATATATATATATATATATATATATATATATAATTGTGTTCTTAGAGTGCTACATCATAATAATGATTTTATTATGGAGATTGTAAGACTCCAAAGGACAATCATTCATATATTTTGTTGATGATGGTTTTAAGGAAAGTTTATGCAATTTAGTATAGAGATCATATTGGAAGAAAATATATTCCAACAATTTCATCTAAAGCCATGTCAAAGAGGTAAATAATTTGTAAGTAACACACTATATATTTAAAAAAAATTGTAAGGACCACACTATATATCTTAAAAATAAGTATTATAATAATTAAAAAAAGTGAGACATAATAGGTATATAACATCTTTTAAAAAATATAGCTACCCAAATTGAGTAGCTACAAAGGCCCTTTCCATGAAGAAAAAATCATAATAACAAGTCATTTGGGACCTTGATCTTGCCCTTTTAGTTTAAGAAGTAGACAAGGATAGATCCAAATGAATGATTTTTATTTTCTTACCTACCTTAATCGTATCCCTCTAATCTAAGAATTAAGTGGGAATAGATCCAAAGGAATGAGTTTTATTTTGCTTACCTTTTGAAGAAGAACTTTGAATGGTCTTTTATTGGATATACAATCTTCTTATGGATGCATTAGACACTCTTAATAGTGAGGGACTATAATTTAAAATCAAGAAGACATCTATAGTGGGACCCTCCATGTGCATCCCATCTGATGAGTTCATTAGTGAATTGGGAATAAAGGAGAACGCCAAATATGAATGTAATAAGTGTTGGGTGTGATTTGTAGGAAAACTAAACCTAATAGGAGAGAAACGATATAATTAAAATAGAAAGTAAAATCATGGAAATCACATACAATACACAAAGATTTACCTTAGAAACCCTTAACTGAGAAAACCAACAATGCTTGAGCGATTCTCGCTCATGTGTTGTCTTATTCATTCATTGAATAAAGAGTTACATGACTAACCTTGGTCCACACCACTAGTCGAATACCAATCAACTACAAATCAACCTTCTATTCAACTAGCTTTCAACCTCCATTTGGTCATGAATTGACCATTTAGTTCACCACCTTTCGACCTCTAATAGGCTACTAGTCAACCATCCATTCAACCACCTTTCGACCATCGACTTGACTTAACCGTTCAGTCGATCAATCACCCAGTCGATCATCCTTGACTAGCCAATTGGTTGGTTGAGTTTCCATTGCAAAGAATATAACATCCCAACATTCTCCCACTTGTTGTCTTCTTTGCAGAAATAGGAGCAACTGAACTTTTGTTCATTGACCCAGGGAAACAATGCCCATTTCCTCTCTACACCAAGAGAACTTATCTGGACTCACTTTTTTCAAAGTGTATACCTTCTCTAGCAACACTTTCTTGTTTTCCACCATGTCTCTCACAAAATGGTATTGTATATCAATATGATTCGTCCTAGAATGGAAAGTTGATTTATTTTCTAATAAAATTGCACTTTGAATGTCACAATTTATCCTCATAGCTTGTTGCTCAAACCTAATCCCTTAACACAATATGTGTAACCAAATTGCTTCCTTACTGCATGGGTGGCTACCATGTATTTATCTTCTATTTTCGACAAGTCTACTACCGTCTGTCTCTTACTCATCCAATTAATTACTCCATGGAACATTCTAAACACATATATGTTGGTCAACCTTCTTCGATCAAGATCTATAGCCTATTCAGTGTCAACAAATCCATGTACATTCACTTCCCTGTCAGTTTCAAGTTTCCCTTGGTAACATATTGCATACTTTGTTGTGCCATGCAAGAACCTTAACACTCTCTTGAAAACTATATATTACTCTTTCCTAGGTGTCAACATTGTTGATGAAAGGAATGATAAAATCATTACTCATAGATTTTCAAATCTCCTCATGGATCTGATTCTATTTTTATATATATGTAATTTTTATGTATTTTCTTCAAGATTGAACTATTTAAAATAAAATAAAAGAATTTACTTGCAAAGTAAATGAATTATAAAACAAGTGGATAAAAAAAAGGCAACTATGAAAATCAATATTTAAATAGTCCCACAAGTGCGAAGAAATCAACAAATATTTTTATTAATATCGATCATGAGTTACAGTCGAGCATATTTCTTCAAGCCCTTGTGAGGACTTGAACCAGTGTAATTCATGGAAGTCCAATATGTAATTTGACTCATTCATGGACATCTAATCTCAAAAATAGAGACCATGAAATAAAACTAGGCTGGATCAGTCCAAGTTACATGTGCATCATTCTTTTGAATTCTGCAAAACTAGCATTAACTAACACTGAATGAATCCAAAACTTTTAAAATAAACCAAACAAACATTCAAGAAAATGAACGACTTTGGAGGATATCACCAGTCAAGGCTTCCTAGTCTTTTCTTTGCCACCTTTAGAATAACCACATTGTAAACAAGATAATTCAACTCTAATGAAAACTCAGTATGGAATGAAGAAATGATAAACTATCTTGAGGCCAAAGCATACTTTATCAAAAATTTTACTTCTATATTTCTCCCCTTTGTCTTTGTCTTGCTCCCCTTCTTTTATATCTTTCTGAAGTAGTTAGGTACTTCAACAACCTTTTTGTTTCAAAAGTTAATTAATTCTTCTTATTTTAGAGAAGACAACTTTATTTATTATAAGGGTAAAATATATTTAAATAATAGATGGGGTCCCACTAGGTCTTCGCTCCTCATTTTCCAAATTTCGTTTGTAACTCCAAAATAAATTTAAAATATAAACATATATTAGAAACAACAAATAGATCAAGATAAGACATTCATCCAAAATATTCAACATCGTTAAACACTTGTACTTCCCAAAATATCAAAATGATATGATATTTAAAGTTTCCAAAAATAAATATCATATGCATGCTAAAATAACAATGTCATGATACCAATTAAAAAAGGTGAGGGGATTTCTTTTTGAAAAATTATTCTCTTTCTTTTCTACCTTTAGACACATCTAGTCTAAGATTGAGAAAGTCTTCACAGTAAGACTTTTTATCTTCAAACTTAACTATTTTCGGGTGCATGTCACTGAAGGTAACTTCTCTTTTGCCACTTTCTTCTTTTTCTAGTTGTTGTTTCAAATGTACAAAGGATGATTGGGATGCCTCAGTGCTAGGGGAGGTAACATGTTTCTTTCCTTTATCCATGTGAGCTTCAAGGGGGGGATTCTATGATCATTGGGAGGAGAATGGGCCATAGAAGCAGTTGATGTAATCATAGGTGGAGGAGGATGAACATACCATTGAGCCACACCAAAAGGAGGGTTTACAAGGTTGTTATCCCAACCATAATTTATTGGTTGGACATGGGTCTCAAGAAATTCCATGATGTTGATTGTTGGGAGTTGAGATAAAGCATGTTGTCCACCAAGGTTCAAGTAACTAGTTTGCACCAATTGATTAAATTAATCTGAATCAACATTGAAATGTACGGAAAATATCATCCTTTTGTGCTTCCTTGTTGCCGCCCTTGCTGACAAAATATGTTTGGCATCCTGCCTCTTCTCCCTCTATTTTCTCTATTACCTCCTCTGTTACTCCCTCTGCTAAAGAAGCTCATCTAGTTCACCATTATCATTTCAATTAGTCCATAATCCTTAAAGTATAATATAAGACACATCATGATAAACATCCATTAAAAACTTTATTAAATATGACTTAATTATGGCTCTGAGTATAGCATGATAATTCAAGCATAAAAGGGAGAAATGGAACATGAATAATGTATGATAGGAAAGAAAATCCAAAACTTAAAAAACAACTGTCTTTCCATTCCAACTTTCAAAATCTGAACTGAACATTTCTTGAAAACTTATCTGTTATCAACAATCCACAATTCTTTTAAACATATGAACATGGATATGCATTAAAATGAAAATATGTATATGGTTGGGACAATTGATAAGGGAAAATATTTGTGAAAAATGAAATAGAATGAAATTAATGAGTAAAAGTTCATGTTCGCGACTTATATTCAGTGAATGTAATATCAATGAATCAACATGTAAATCCTTTGAGAAAAATTTCCAAGCCATTTCTTATATCAATCACTATGCTTGCAAACCATTGACATCACAATATGTCACATGCCAGAGTTTCCAAAACTATGTATGAACATAGTTTGCATCAACCAAATTAACATGCTCACTCAAAATATTCCAAGCTATCCAAGTATACCATACACTATCAAGAGATCTCAGAGGAGTATGATGGCCATAAACAATGGTTGACTAAAACCTCCACATCATACTTAAACATTCCAAATGTTGAATGAATAGCAAACCAACACCCATTACTCTGATATGTGGATTGTGGGTTTAAAAGAGAGTAAAAAACTGAGTATGATATCCAACATGGACACAAATTATATCAATGAATTATCCCAATCAAGAAAACCAAGAAATGAACTAGATAACACACGACCAAATATTCGTTCGCACAAGCTATAACTCTTTGAATTGAGAGAAAGAAAAATGATGAGCATAAAATACACTCATTCCACCAACGAACAAAATGTTAACATCAAGTTAATTTCAAATAGGTTTAGGTTATAACCCACATCAAGTCTTTGTATGTGATGACATTATCATTAATGGGTTGACCCATTATTCCTCACAACCCCTATTTGCAGAAAAAGTCTTCTAGGAATATGCACAAAATCTGGAAAATGCTAATAAATCAGAGGGAAGAAACAAGCATACAAAAAGATAAAATTCCATAACCATCATTGTAAATTGAAAACCCACGAGTTGTTTTTCTATAGTAAAAAACTTTTGAACAATTTCTTCTACCTTTTCACTTTCCAAAATAATTGCTTATGTGCGAAACAGAAAGAGAGAAACACTTCTACACTCATGTTGAGACCATTTCCCACTTCCGAGTTTCCCTCCCCTTTCTATCTTCCCAACTTCTATTTTCCATTTCTTTTCCTTCTTCTATACTTACCCGAATTCCCCTTTTCTTTTCTCCCTTCTATTTTCCCTTTATAGGTACTATACTTAGCCATTTTTATAATGGTGGGTCGTGGGTTCTCACTTCCATTCATATTCTCATATCATGAGTCTGACTGACCATTGTATTATCCTATACTTAATCATTTCTGCAGTCGTGGGTTCACAGGTTTAAGCTTTCGTATCCCATGTTCCGCGATATCCAATTTGACCATCAAACTCCCAGAGCTCCTAAGTATCTCATCTCTCCTATATTGAGTTCGACCGAACGCATTACAACACTTAGCCTATTTTTGACCTTTCGCAGTTGCGGGTTGGCAGGTTCCCGGGTTGGCGGGTTCAAAAAATTCCCAAATCCTAATTACTCTCGTCTATCCCCACCATCCTCGTGATTTTCCCATTACACATTTAAGAATTGTTTAATGCTACTAACTCATCATGCAGGTTCTGTAAAGATTGACATTAATAAGCGAAGGGCTCGAGGATATTTTTTCATTAAACCACATTAAAAGCATGATTTGACGAAGATTATATTATGGTCATCTCTCTCAAGCGCCCATTGAAAATATTATTTGGATTAAAGGAACACTCTCGTCAACTTATGGTAGCAACAACTCGACAATAGTTCTGCGGAGATACTTTGAATATTTTTGGACGAGAGGACCAAAAATTTCAGTGGTTCAGAGTGTATTCTTACTATTCATCCCCTTCTACTCAGAAGGAAGTGATCTGGATGTCCAGAATTTCTTGTGTAGGGTGTGTCCCTGAGGTTTTCGACTGCAAGGAACTGGTTGCATCGTGTGTTAAGAAATATATACCAATTCAATAGATTATTCAACTTCAATACCATTCTCCCATATCTCTTTCACCTCAAGTGTTCCGTAAAATGTTGAATCTCCTCGAGCCAACACTTACTTTCAAAGGAGAAGATTGCAGGGATTTCCTGAAAAAGCATGACAATGACCTAGACCTCTTTCCTGAATTCTTGGAGAATCCTACGACCATCCCTGAAGATATTATTAGGTTGCAGGTCAACTCGTTCAAAACCCCTTTTGGGAAATTGCTTGGTTATTCACCACGGTGATAGGCCAAGAATGTACCACCAACATTTCTCGTATGATTCTTTATATCTTATATTTTACTGTCTAAGAGAAATCCATTTTCGATTGGGGAAAACTTATTTCCATTGAAATCTCTTCCCAATTGTCAAAGTACAAAAAATATAAGAAATTATTTATGACCTCTTATTTGGTGTTTGCAATAACATATCGCTGTCAATTTCCTAAATTGTATATCTATAAGAGGGTGAACTGTGAATTTGAACTAGTTACCTTCTAGTACCAAGTGTTGTGGAGACACAAAGATTCTTTGCATTTATATGAATTTTTCAATGATTTTGTCTCTGTTTTTAAAGTATTGTTATTTGGAAAAGATATCCCCAGAATATTTGACCAGGCAAGTAAATTCCTGCATAAAAACGGGACATTGAAGCAAATGGAAAATTACAATGTTATCAGGATTTTCATTTCTAAGGAAAATCCCTCCTTTCTTCCATGCCATATATAT
Organism: Picea engelmannii; assembly: GCA_009831015.1. Taxonomy (NCBI): domain Eukaryota; kingdom Viridiplantae; phylum Streptophyta; class Pinopsida; order Pinales; family Pinaceae; genus Picea; species Picea engelmannii. The sequence continues at coordinate 118,110 of ML818449.1, read as the reverse complement.
GATATAATGTTTATTATAGAAGTCGCAAGGTAATATAATTTATGGCTGCACTTTTTTCATGAAAAACAAAAAAATAAATTCATACCCTTGCCTTGGAAAATTGGGGACTTTATATTCAGAAATATAAACAAAATCGATGAATTTGAAAATCACTTCCACAATCTGAATCTCAAGTATGTTGAAAAGATAAAAGGGTTTTGCCCTAAAGGAATTTTTGTGGAACATATTCTAGCAGTGGGATTCAAAAATTAATTTATCCATATTGTTCTAAGTGAAGAAGAAGATAATAACTTAGGTGTTCCTATTCACAATGATGGTGACTTGGAAATGATATACTCAATACCAATGAATTTTACAAGAAGAAAGGTAAGGGTCCGAGTGAGAAGAGTGCATAGTCCCCAATTGTTACTCCTAAGACTACAACATCTCGGAGCAATGCTCTAGTGGCCCACCCATCTAGAAAAGTGACCAACAGTAGTTCAAACGACTAAGGAGACAAGAATCCCCCACCGGGAAAAAATGAAATCTCGCACAAGCTTCCTCTAAGAAAAAAGAGGAAAAACATCATGCAAGAGGAATAAGACCAACGCATAGAGAGTGATATCAATAGCTTCTCCCTTGAATATATGGAGATCGAGATGAACATCAAGAAAAAAATTTCCCACTGGATCATTCAGGGAACACGTCCCACCAGAATTCGTCTCTAGAAATCATTGAGAATGAGACCTTCAACGAAGAAGAGTCATTTGTTTTTCAGAGCACTATATTTGATAGGGAATCCAAGAAATTAATTATTGATAAAAGTGATGTGAAGAATAAGAAAGGAAAATCTTGTTCAGAGTTTGCCCTAAGAGATATGCGACCTTCTCATATTTCTAGAATTCATAGAGCAACCGATGATGCACTGGATGACTCCATTGGTGGTATTGAAGCGGAAAACACGAAGTTAAAACAAAGGATCAAGGAATTGAAAGAGACCTTAATGCCTCTTCCACTTTTTTCCATTCCTTTGGCAATCATTGAACCCACCATGCCTGCTGCTAAATTAAAAGGATCCTCAAGATTACTTACATCAACCAAGAGCTATGTGGAGAAAAATATCAAGAAAAGAATGACATTGATCACATAGGCTTGGGAAATTTTGAAAAACATGGTCTCTTTTGGATCGAGGGCACATGACTTCCATGAATATTTGCAAGCCGAACTAAATAATGAAGAAGGTTTTTACCTTGATGTTGTGGTACCCTTTGGTATTAAAGTTTCCAACATGACATAACTAAGGAGAAGAGAGGAGGATCTTCCCTCTCCAAGTCGGATCAAACAGTTAAACGCTAAAAAAATTGAATAGCATTGTTCAAACGTGCATCCAAGCCATATCAAGGAGGGAAGAACTATTCAAAAGGATCATGGAGGTGGACCTAGCCAGAAGTGCTAACAAAGTCCAAGATCCCAAATTGATCCTCAACTCGTTGTTTCTTAAAAAGAAATAGTTTGACGAGAAAGTTGAGATCTTTAAAGGGTTGTTGGTTGAAAAGTTCTATGGTATACTTGAATATGATGAGGATGACATAGACAATTGGCTAGTGGACTACTCTGTGAAAAATCAGGCCATTGAAGAAGCATTACATGGTATTTCCCTTGATCTGAGAGACTTGGAGGGCGAGTTGTTCAACTTCAAAATCTAGCATGAAATCAACGTGTCACCAATGAAAAGTTATATTGAAGAATGGTTTTAGAAAGCTATCGATAAATTGACCACCGAGGGGTAAGAAATAGTTGAGACAGTTCCTGTAACCGTTAATGAAGTCAATAAAAGGACACCAACAAGCAAGTGAAGACACGAGAGACCATCATAGTAAGTTTAGGTTGATCACATATTTCTTTTCTTTATCAATTCCTTCATCCAGTTATTCCACTTCTTTCACTAGAAAGGTTTAACCAAAGACTGATCACTCCTCTTTTCTTCTTAACAGGTCTTGTTGTTCTTTTACCTCCCACCATCTTCCTTCTACAAGCTTAATTCTTTTGTATATTTTCTTTATGGTCTGCGATATCCCCAATTCCAGTCTTTAAGATAAACACATTTTAAATTTCAAAGAATATGTAACAAACTATATATTTTTTAGAAGTTTCAAGAGAGATATTTCGGGAACAATCTCGACTGTACTTTGTAACCCATAGTTTTGAATACAAAGTATTTGAGGTTGATCTATGGTTATATTTATTTGAGTTTCCCATGTTCACCCTGTTAAAGTTCTCTTATGCATGCAAACCATCTTATTTTTATTTTTTAAGTGATCATAAATCTTTAGTCAAACTATGATGGATGTGAGGAAATTTTGCTTATTTGATTTAAATGTGTGATTGTGCTCGGTTCCTAGTCCTTTCTCAGGAGCTTTATTTTAAAAGAAAAGAAAACATTTTCCTTTTATTTTCTTGCAATATTTATATTTCTTTGAATTACTACGACAGACTTCTATCAAGATCCACATTCTGAATATCTAGAATTCCCTAGAAAATCTAAAGAGGAGTACCACCTCTATAAAAGCACAACATGATTTACATTCTCGTGAGGTTTTCGTTTCGGTCCTAACAGATTCAAGAATCAACATTTTTGGTGAGTCCACTGGGGACGAACTAAAATTTGGAACCTGGTCTAACATCTTTGAAAAATATATGACTTTTCCCCAGGATGATCAGCGCCACTTAGAAATTGGATTGAACAATCAACAAAGCATATTACATCAGTTATACAATCTGGTAATAACAATAGTCGATACCCGAAGAGTTAGAAAGGTCCCGACATATCTTATTCCAAGAAGAAGTAAGAGAAATCCTCCAGAGACATAGGAGAGACGAGCGACAAGACCGAAGAAACCAACGACTAGCTAGAGAAGCACAAGAACAAGGTTGGGATTGAAGCTGGACGAACACAAGGGACCCATTACAAGAAGTAAAAGCAAGCAACTCTTTATTCTTAGAAGTGAGAATCCTATTCTTGAAATCTCTCTGGATATGGCAGAAAGAAATGAACAACCCTAAGACGAGCATCATGAGGAGAGGCAAGGAGGTGGAAGAGATGCTGCAAGAAATCAAGAAAACCTAAGGTTTGAGAATAGAAGAATCATAAGAGATTCTCCTTTGAATATTCTAGGTGAGCAACCTAATCTCCTTTTTCTCCCTAAGGGCACCTTAAAGGAATTTGTTGGAGACGGAGAAATCGATGCAAAGAGGCACCTGCACTTATTTCTTGATGTTTGTGATTTTCACCGTGTTGAGTATGACGATGTCATTGTAAGGTTGTTTCTACAAACCTTATCAGGAAGAGCGTATGAATGGTATATGACATTGCCCAATAGATCAATTCGCTCATTTAATGACCTCCAAGCCATGTTCCTGACTATGTTTTCCCCTCTAGTTGCTTATCCCTTCTCATTGATTTCACCTAGATTGGTTTGAGGAAGAATGAAAGAATATGATATTTTAATCTCAGGTTCAAAAAAACCTTGAGTAAGATTCTGAAAGATAAAAGACCAAATGACCTAGTCGTTCTTGGTTGTTATAAGAATGAAATGCCCCTGAATGTGAAATATGTTATCAGAACATCCCAAATGGGTACCTTGGAGGAGGAAATGACTAAAGCCACTGAGATGCAAGAAATTATGATTGAAACGGGTGTCAACCCCGACATTATACTAGGAAAAGTACAAAGGCAACTGGGAGGATTAAGTATTGATAATCAAGGAGCTTCCAATTAAAGAAAGAACGAATAATTCAAGCCACTACTGGCTCAAAACAAAACAATGGGAGGAGGATTTTTTAAGGGAACCATACATGACGTAAATGTTGACCCCATGGTGGTTCAAGAAACCAAGCAAATAATTGAAATTGCACAGATGAATAGAACTATCAAGCAAATGCAGAATGAGATAACCAAACTAAGAAGGGGAGATAATTATGTGGAAAATCCAAGAATGTCAGTCCCAGATCAAAGAAGGAACCCTCCCCAAGAAAAAAAAGTGAGGTTTGAAAACACTGATCATTCACAAAGATCAAGGGTTCACATTGAGCCTACTCCCAATGCAGTTGTTTTGGATGATGTGTATGATGAGAAAATAATTGAGCAAGAGAATTATTACTCACCTGATGAAAGTTATGAAACTGTGCAGATGGATAGATGTGAGACATCCATGTATATATTTGAATAAGGTGACAATGACCCCAACTCGCAAGAAAATGTCACCTAGACAAGAGGATTTGTAAATAGATCCAATAATAAGAATGGCTCTGAAAAAGAAAACCAAAAAGATAAAGAAAAAACAAATGAGAAAAGAGAAAATGAGAAAGTGACGGATAGTGTTGGAAGTAAAAGGAAACACCTGACGTCAAACTCCCCTCAGATGGCATATAATGTCATAGAGGAATTGAGAAAATTAAGGATAACCTTTCCCTTTATAGAAGTGGTGAAGATTACCCAACAAAGAGAAAAAAAATTGAAATTTTTGGACGATCCATTTGAAAGAATAGAAGTTGTTGTTACTAGTCCAAAACAAAGCCAGAGCCAGTCAACTGCCAAGCTGAGAGGTAAAATTCCTCCCTTTTACATTTCAATTGAAAATCATGATGTTGCACTACATAATTGTTTAGTTGACACTAGCGTGACAAATAATATCATGCCACTGGCGGTCATGGGGGCATTAGTCCTGAGTTTCACCAAGTATTATGAAACTGGTGAAAGTATATATGCAATTGATTCTAGAAAAGTTCCATCTTCTGGAGGAATCAAGGACTTTTATAATTGGATCAAGACAACCCCCCATATCATTACAGTTTTCAATATTATTGTGGTAGACCTTCCTCCAACATATGGAGTTGTGATGGGAAGAGATTGGAAATCCATGATAGGAGGATATATAATTAATGATGGAAGTTGTATGATTCTACCAGGAAAAGAAGGAGCAATGATTAAGGTGCCCCGTGAACCTAGAAAACCCTTCTCTTTCAAGAAGAAGGAAAATGAATTAATGGGATATTATATAGATGCTGGGATTGGAAACTATGCTATTCTAGACATGGAACATAATGAAATCTTAGAGCAAGTTCAAGACACATAGAATCAAAAATGTCTATTTGAAGGCTATTGGAGGATTTCATTTGATGGAGCTTGTTCAAAATTTGAGAGCGGAGTTAGAATTGTTCTTATAAGTCCAAATAATGTTGTGCATCCACATGCTATTAGACTGGAATTTTCCTGTACTGATAATGAAGAAAAATATGAATCCTTGATTTAGGGGACGATCCTTGCACAAGAAATGAAAATAGAACATCTAATTGTGATTAGCGACTCTAATTTGGTAATTAATCAGGTCACCTAGAGGTATAAAATCAAGAAGGAAAGACTCAAGTTGTATTTCAAAAGGGTTAATGAATTGATGGAATCTTTCAGTTCCTTCAACATTTATTTCATTCCAAGGGACAAGAATCATAAGGCAGATTCATTGGCCTTGGCAGCCTCATTGTCAAACCCAGACGTTATCCAAAGAAAAACACATTTTCAAGTAGAAAGAGGATTGTGATCTTCTGTGCCCTATAACATTGAATATTTGTGCAAGTGTTTGAGAATGATGAACAACTCGATTTTTTTTTTGAATGATGATGACGATGAAGACAATCACATGTCTGATGTCCTGAAATATTGTGTACAATCTGAGTCTCTTTTCATGAAATATGATCATGCTAAGAATCTCCTTGAAGAAGTTTCAGTTCGAAAAGTGCAAGAGACAAGAAAAGTTAATATTGGAACTGATAGTTCCCCAAAATATGTCAAATTGGGAGTTGATTGCACTATTGAGGAATGTGATCAATAGGTTTCATTTTTTAAAGAATACATTGATGGGTTATCTTGGACCTATGATTATTTGAAAGCTTATGATAAAACAATATTCCAACACATCATTCCTTTGAGGGAAGAAGCAAAGCCTATAAAGAAGAAAATAAGGATGATGAATCCCAAACTGAAACCTATGGTAAAGATTGAATTGGAGAAATTAAATAAGGTCGGAATAATGTATTCCATTAGGCATTCCATCTAGATTTTGAATATGGATATTGTAAGAAAAAAGACCAGGGAAATCCGGATGTGTGTCGATTTCAGAGACCTTAACAAAGCAAGCATACATGATAACTTTCCTTTACCTAATATGGATTTTCTTCTCCAGCAAGTCATTGGATTAGCTTGCATGTCCATGTTGGATGGTTTTTCTGGATATAACCAAGTCTTAGTGGTTGAGGAGGACAAGGAAAATACAACATTCATAACACCTTGGGAGACATATGCATATGCTAGAATTCCCTTTGGTTTGAAGAATGTTGGAGCCACATTCGAGAGGGCCATGGATCATGCATATAGTGGGTTGATAGGAAAATTTATGGTAGACTATCAAGATGACTTGAAAGTGCATTAAAAAACAAGGGGTGATCATATCCATCATTTGAGAAAAGTTTTTGAAAGATGTAGATTATATGGTGTCTCTCTAAATCCAAATAAATGTGTATTCGGTGTAACTCAAGGTAAATTGTTGGGCCATATTGTGTGCAAGGGAGGGATTTTTATAGATCCAGAAAGAGTTAAAGTAATAAATGATCTCAACCCCCCAACATCCAAGAATGGAGTTCAATCATTTTCATGACTATGCAAGTATTGTGAAGCCGATCAATTTGTTGTTGAAAAAGGAGCAGAGGTTTGAATGGACAACGGATACTCAAGAGGCTTTCAATAATATCAAAGGAGAAATCACCATAGCTCCAGTCCTTATTAGTACATATTTTCAAATGGATTTCATCATCTATTGATTTGCTACAAAGACAGTTGTTGCATCTATTCTTACTCAAAAGAATACCAAAGGTGAAGAACTCCCAATCAGTTTCATGAGCAAAACCCTACATCACTATTAAATGAGGTACTAAGAACTAGAAAAGAAAGCGTTGGCTATTGTAAAAGAGGTGGCGCACTTTCAAACGTACATATTGAACTCCCATGTTATTTCTTATGTTCCCTCATCGTTAGCAAAGATGCTTCTGAATCAACAATTGAGAGAAGGGAAATGGGCTAATTAGACGGCGAATATACAAGAATATGATGTTGAAATTAAACCTTTAAAGGTTGTCAAAGGACAAGGTTTATGCAAGAAAATTGTGAATAGTGATTCTGTGGATGGAATGATTTCAATTTCAGTAGGAGAACCATTGGTTGATTTAGAATGGTACCTTGATATTGTATTCTACTTAAAATTTGAGAAATTTCCTGTCACCATGAACCCTAAGGAGCGAACAAAATTGAAGATGAAGGAAAATAAATATGTGTTGATTGTTGATATACTGTTCAGGATAAATTATGATGGTATACTATTGAGATGTGTTGATGAAAACCAAGCCCAAGAAATAATGAGAGAATTCCATGAAGGAATATGCGGTGGACACTTTGCACCTACTGTCACTGCCCACACGATAATAAGAGTTGGCTTCTATTGGACATCAATTTTCAGAGACTCATATTCCACAATAAGGAAGTGTGTATCATGCTAGCAGTTTTCAGAAAAAATGAAGAGATCTGTGATTCCTTTACAACCCATAATTGTAGAACAACCATTCTATGAATGGGGACTTGATGTTTTCATGTCAATTAATATGAAGTCTAGCAAGGGACATATGTACATTCTCACTGCTACAGATTATTTCATTAAGTGGCCATAAGTAGTGGTGTTAAAGAAAGTTGATTCTGAAGAGATAATTAAGTTCCTAAAAGATAATATTCTGTCAAGATTTAGTGTCCCAGATACATTTATGATTGATAATGGTTCGATTTTCATCAGGTCGAAGTTTACATAGTTTTGTGGAGAATATGGAATTATCATGGGTCAATCGTCGAATTATTATCCACAAGGTAATGGTATTACATAATCCTCAAATAAAACACTTGTTCAGATACTAAAGAAAACTATTGAAAAGAACCAAATAAATTAGCATCTGAAGCTGACTGATGTGTTGTGGGAAAGCAGAACGACTCTAAAGTAAAACACTAGGATGTCCCCGTATACATTGGTTTATGGGAAAGAAGAGAAAATGCCAATTAGCCTCAAACTCAATGCCTTGAATTTTGTGGTTAATACAGAAGATACAAAAGACAGTTCACCTATCCAAAGGAGGATCAACCAGTTTTTGTAGTTGGAAGAAGAACAAAGCAAAGCCCTAAATCAAACTTCTCAGAGACAACAAAGTATCAAAATATATTTTGATAAAAGTGCAACTGTAATGAACTTTCAAAAAGGAGAACTGGTGTTACTTCAGAATAAGGCCAAGGAGAAACCATCATTTCATACAAAGTTCGAAGCACTCTGGATTGGACCATACATCATTGAAAAGATCATGGGTTTTAACTCTTATATTCTTCAAGACATGACGGGTAAAACATTAATGATTCCTATCAATGGGAAACATTTGAAAGGTTTCTTATCCTAATACTTTCTCATTCTCATTGTACATAATTTTTTTTTTTAGTTTGTATATTCTTACTTCAACTCCATAGCCCAATAGATAGAAGTGTCTGGTCATAAAGATTCTATATTCTTGACAACCCGCAGGGGGTTATCATCCCGTAGTTGGAGCCAGTTGTTGAGACCATTTCCCGCTTCTGAGTTTCCCTCCCCTTTCTATCTTCCCAACTTCTTTTTTCCATTTATTTTCCCTCTTCTATACTTACCTGAATTCCCCTTTTATTTTCTCCCTTTTATTCTCCCTTTCTAGTTACTATACTTAGCCATTTTTCTTTTCAGAATGGTGGGTCACTAGTTGGAGGACTCACGGGTTCTCACTTCCATTCATATTCCCATATCATGAGTCCGACCAATTGCCTATTATCCTATACTTAACTGTTTCTGCAGGCGCAAGTTCCCGGGTTTGCGATTTCAAGATTTCATATCCCATGTTTCGCGATATCCATTTTGCACCCAAAAGATTCACGATCTACATTTTTACCATCGGATTCCCCGAGCTCCTAAATATCTCATATCTCCTATATTGAGTCTGATCGAACACATTACAACACTTAGCCTATTTTCGACCTTTCGCAACCATGGGTTGGCGGGGTCACAAAAATCTCAAATCCTAATTGCTCTTGTCTATCCCCGCCATCCCCGTGTTTTTCCCAATACGCATTTAATAATGGTTTATTGCTACTAACTCATCATTTAGGTTCCATAAAGATCGCCATTAATAAGTAAAGTGCTCGAGGAGATTTTTTCATTAAACCACATTAAAATCATGATTTGACAAAGATTATATTATGGTTATCTCTCTCAAGCGCCCATTGCAAATATTATCTAGATTAAAGGAACACTCTCATCAACTTATGGTAGAAACATCTTGACAGAAGTTATGCGGAGATACTTTGAATATTTTTGGATGAGAGGACCAAAAATTTCAGTGGCCTAGAGTGTATTCTTACTATTCATCCCCTTCTGCTCAGAAGGAAGTGATTTGGATGTCTGGAATTGCTCGTGCAGGGTGTGTCCCTGAGGTTTTCGACTGCAAAGAACTAGTTGCATGGTGTGTTGAAAAATATATACCAAGTTAGCAGATTATTCAACTTCAATGCCATTCTCCCATCTCTCTTTCGCCTCAACTATTTCGTAAAATGTTGAATCTCCCTAAGCCAACACTTACTTTCAAAGGAGAAGATTGCATGGATTTTCTAAAAAAGCATGACAACGGCCTGGAACTCTTTCCAAAATTCTTGGAGAATCCCACGACCATCCCTGTTACTATGTTGTAGGTCAAATCGTTCAAAAACCCCTTTCGGGAAATTGATTGGTTATTCACCAGGGTGACAGGCCAAGAAAGTACCGCCAACATTTCCCGTATGATTATTTATCTTATATTTTACTGTCAAAGAGAAAGCCATTTTTGATTGGGGAAAACTGATTTTCATTAAAATCTCTTCCCAATTGTCACAGTACAAAAAGGATAAATTTTTTATTTATGACCTCTTATTTTGTGTTTACGATAACATATTTCCGTGAATTTCCTAAATTGTCTATCTGTAAGAGGGTGAACTGTGAATTTGACCTAGTTACCTTCTGGTACCAAGCATTGTGGAGACACAAAGCTTCTTTGCATTTCTATGAAGTTTTCAATGATTTTGTCTCGGTTTTTAAAGGATTGTTATTTGGAAAAGATATCCCCAGAAAATCTGACCAGACAAGTACATTCTTGGATAAAAAGGGGACGTTGGAGCAAATGTAAAATTACAATGTTATCAGGATTTTTGGTTCTAAGGAAAATCCCTCCTTTCTTCCAAGCCATATATTTGATAGAATGTTTATTACAGAAGTCACAAGGCAATGTAATTTATGGTTGCACTTTTTTCATGGGAAACAAAAAAAACAATTCATACCCTTGCCTTGGAAAATTGGGGACTTTATATTCAGAAATATAAACAAAATCGATGAATTTGCAAATCACTTCCACAATCTGAATCTCAAGTATGTTGAAAAGATAAAAGGGTTTGACCCTAACGTAATTTGTGTGGAACATATTCTAGTAGTGGGATTCAAAAATTCATTTATCCATATTGTTCTAAGTGAAGAAGAAGAAAATAACTTAGGCATTCCTATTCACAATGTTGGTGACTTAGAAACGGTACTCAGTACCAATAAGTTTTACAAGCAGAAAGGAAAGGGTCCCAACGAGAAGAGTTCCCAATCCCCAAATATTACTCCTAATAATACAGCATCTTGGAGCAATGCTCCAACGTCCCACCCATCTATAAAAGTGACCAACAATAGTTCAGACGGTGGAGGAGACAAGAATCCCCCGCTGGAAAAAATTGAAAGCTCACACAAGCTTCCTCTAAGAAAAAAGAGGAAAAACGTCGTGCAAGAGGAACAAGACCAACGCATAGAGAGTGATATCAATAGATTATCCCTTGAAGATATGGAGCTTGAGGTGGACATCGAGAAAAAATTTCCCCCACTGGATCAGTCAGGGAACACGACCCACCAAAATCCGTCTTTGGAAATCATTGAGAATGAGACCTTCAATGAATAAGTGTCATTTGTTTTTCAGAGCATTGTATTTGACAGGGAATCCAAGAAATTAATTATTGAGAAAAGTGATGTGAATAATAAGAAAGGAAAATATCATTCAGAGGTTGACCTAAGATATATGCGGCCTTCCCAGATTTCTAGAATTCATAGAGGAACCAACGATGCACTGGATGACTCCATTGGTGGTCTTGAAGCAAAAAACACGAAGTTAAAAGAAAGGATCAAGGAACCGGAAGATAAATTAATGTCTCTTCCACTTCTTTCCATCCCTTAGGAAATTGTTGGACCCACCATGCATGCTCCTAAATTAAAAGGAATCCCCAATATTACTTACATCATCCAGGAGCTATGTGGATAAAAATGTGAAGAAACGAATGGCATTGATCATAGAGTCTTGGGAAATTTCAAAAAACATGGTTTATTTTGGCTCAAGGGCGCATTCCTTCCATGAATATTTGCAAGTCGACCTAAATAATGAAGAAGGTTTTTACCTTGATGTTGTGGTACCCTTTGGTATTAAAGTTTCCAACATGAAATAACTAAGGAGAAGAGAGGAGGATCTTCCCTCTCCAAGTCGGATCAAACAGTTGAACGTGTGCTGGAAAGAAAAGATAAAAAACTTGAATACCATTGTTCAAATGTGCAGTCAATCCATATCAAGGAGGGAAGAACTATTTAAAAGGGTCACGTAGGTGGACCTATCCGGAAGCACTAACGAAGTCCAAGATCCCAGATTGATCTTCAACTCATTGTTCCTAACAAAGCAACAATTTGACGAGCAAGTTGATATCTTTAAAGGGTTGTCAGTTGAAAAGTTCTATGGTATACTTGAATATGATGAGGACGACATAGACAATTGGCTAGTGGACTACTCTATGAAAAATTAGGACATTGAAGAAGCATTACATGGCATTTCCCTTGATCTGAGAGACTTGTAGGGTGAGTTGTTCAACATCAAAATTCGGCATGAAATCAA